>JAHPZR010047876.1:0-12351 GCA_019787425.1 Platygyra sinensis
ATTTAAGTGACGATTTTTTATTTCAGCTAAAGACCCATTCATTCACAAGGACACAAGGTAACCCTAATGCAAAACCTCTGTGACAAAGTATCTAGCAATTGTATCAGTAATTTGCTGTTGGGATTCAGAATTCTTATTTGTCCCCTGCTAGAGCCATGTTGGCCATTCACCTTAGGTTCACATTGCATTATTCACTTAGCATTACTCATAATGACTTTGAAGACTCACAGTGCTGATCCCAACAGTATGCAGGATGCCTGTCACATATGAGCTCAGTTAAATGACATTGTTATCCACGAGTTCTCATAGCTCAGTGTATATATAGAGTGCCCTGGTGTTCAGGTGGTCATGGATTTGATTCCTGTTGGGAACTCAGATTTTTTTTGTTCCATGTTTGTGTCACATTGATCAATTTTCCTTTCACATTCAGGCTTTGATTTTTAAATTACTTTTGTTAGAGATGTGTTTAGACGGCTCTTTGGAGAACCCTCAGAAAAGGATGCAGCATTGAAGGTAATAGCATGGTTGTCAATGAAATTTGGGCAAACATTTTGGCATACATGTACACTGCCAACCAAAAATTTTGGATTTCCATGATTGTATCTGACATACAGTGTAACATCATAAAATTAATTATCTTTAATTTTTAATTTGTAGGCTATGTGTTTGTTTCCACTGTATGTGAAGTTTGGAGGAGCTGTTTGTCGCTATTTAAGGCGTTGGCTAGAGGCAGGAAAACTGGATGAAGCTGGTGTTAATTCTGTAACAGCAATGCCAACTCAGCAGAAAAGTAGCTCAGTTTCTTCCAGCTCAGAATCCAAGCAAACCACCACTACTAAAGAGAACAATACTTCAGCTGTCTCTCAATCTGTGAACAAAGCTGTGCCATCCAGTGAGCCCAGATCATCCACAGGCCCTTCGGTTACATTGGCTACTATTAACAGAAATGGTGAGTTGGAATTCTTGGGTAGCTCGGACGATGATGACAACGACAATGATGATGAAGAGGAGGAGGATAGCTGGGAAACAAAAGTCATCCGTGGAATACAATCTGTGCTCACTGACAGGGCGGGTCCATCTGCCATTGACTACATGGAAGTTTATAAACGGCATAAAGATGGCTCCTATAGGCGACTAAGGGACCAGCTTCATCTTGGCAAGCCACATCCTAATCAAGAATTTGAAGAAAGGTGCAGGAAAAAGGAAGAGGAAGTGATTGAGGGTAATCGGCTCCATGAAGTCATTCTAAAAGACTATGCTGAAAGTGGCAGGAAAAAGCATGCCTGTGCAAACTGTAGGCAAGTTGAGAGATATGCAGGAACGTTCAAGAAATGCCAGAGGTAAAAAACCTTTTATAGTTTTTATTAAACCTTTGCCTTGAAATTCTTGAAAGTGAAGCATTGCTAGGAATTTTTGTAGTGATATACGTAGATTAGGTTCAATCTCTAATCCAAGGTGAGGTTTGTCATGCAACACTGCTAAATATTTCATAAATTTGGTTTGTATGATCCCCAAATTTGAAATAAAAATTATTTACCTCCGGTTGTGACCACCTGTCCTCAGTGACCAGTTTTCCAAGATACCAAAAGTTTCAAAGTCAAATCACTACATTTGGAACCTCTTGTACAAGTGACCCCGCTCACTTATAGAGCTAAAAATTAGACATATTTTTCTTATAATATTCCTGGTTGTCACTAGGCTCGATTACCAGCCGCTGTCCGGGAAAGGAGCCCGCGCTCCTCCCCCGAACTCACTTCCGAACTCACTTCCCCCGAACTCACGTCTCTTCTCGGGGAGGGTAGACCAGACACGAGAGAGCCGCGGAAATCGAGCCTAGGTTATCACAAGAGATGGAAATATTTAAAACATGGATGGTAAGTCTCGGCAGTTGCCATATGCTAATGAGGCAGACATTTTGATACACTATGGTCAAAGCTCTCTTAAGTGACCACCTGCCATGAACGACGACCTAAGCTTGACATTTTGATTGGTTGCTTATGGGAGTATCGACTGTAATGTACAGAGCAAGGAAGCATAAAGCTTATACTGCAGTACTAACTGGCCCCTGATTAAAGTGTCAGTGTGCTTCATAGTATAGCCTAGGCTACAGAAAATGATCTTGAACCATAGCTGGCAAGTTTGTAACCAACGTCAGCCAAACAATGGCCATTGATTGATCTTAACTTGCACCTGGGCACATATTTTGTCATAAGATTGTAGAGGTATGGTGGCACTAAGCTGTTCAAGCATTGAAATGTAATTGAGAGAGTCGTAAAAATTATGCCCTCTTCAATAGGTAACCAGTGAAGTTGACAGAGCACTGGTGTTATTTGATCACATTTACGCATGCATATATTTATATGACGTAACAATCTTGGCTGCTGCATTTTGAATGTGCTGTCAGTAATTTTTCTTCTCTCTAGGAACTGCAACACTAACCATGATTTTATTGTTGCACATTTCTAATAGATGCAAAGGGAAAGGAACAAAGTTTTACTGCAGTCGTAAATGTCAAGGTGAGTATCATTAGTGCTGTTTTTGATAAACTCGGTTCAGTTTCTGAAAAGTTTCCTATCATGTCTGATCACAAAACAGAATCATGTTTTGTCAAATTTTTCTGTCATAAGGTCGTGTGATAAATCTCATTTTGGGACATTGGGTGAATATTACTTACTCTGTCTTTTCTGTGTGAGCCTAGTTACTGCAGTAAAGACCTGGGACCAATCTTTTCGTGGCACTTACAGTGTATGCCCCCCTGGGCCTTAATTTCCCTGAAAATTTCACATAATTTGTTATTTTTTGATGCTTTGTCAAATAGCATGGATTTACAATTGAAATTAAATTTACATATTGTGTCAGACTATAACATTATTGTATGCATTCTTTAGCCTTTTAGAACTTGTATTAGTTTACACATTTATAAAGATGTTAAATATTTATCACTACAGGTGAAGACTGGGTTTGTAGGCATAGAATGCAGCATTCCACTGTGGAGTTACCATCATAGAAGAAGCTACTGAATTGCTGGTGATTCTGGGCTACACGACACACACATGGAATCTGATTGTGTGCTCTTACAGAGAGAAAAATACACCCAAATTGCATTGTTATTGCTAAAGTATGTACATAGGCAAGTTTTAAGTCTGGGAAAGACTTTGCCATCATGAACTAAGTTTTGTGAATGTTTAGTGTCAGTCTGAAGTAAAACTTCTGCAAGACAATGCTTGTCAGAATAGAGACCCACAATTTGATAAGGTGTTTAAGAATCTGTTCTGGTAAAAGTGGCCAGGACAGTAGAGATACCCAAATAGTTTGTAATTAGGGCTGTATACATGGCTCCATTAATTTGTTGTTCTACTGTGCCTATGCCTAGGCCAAGTGCACTTGCAAATGAACATTTTGTTGTCTTGTTCTCCAACTGCCTTTATAGTACTTTGGATGATGACTTATTCCACTGTCAGCTGCCGTCTTAAACTGCACATACAATAGGTACATAATATAACATTAATAAACTACAAGTGAGTAATACAACATTTGTTGTGGGGTTTGTATTTTTTCCAGGCAAAATGGCTAGTCTGTGGCCATTTGGGACGCAATTAAGTTGGTAGACTTTCTAAATGTCATTTACAATATTCCCATTCTGTTAGTTTCATCATTGGAAAGGTTCTTTTTTAAAGGCTCTTGCAACTTCGACGGCACTCAAAGATTTTCCTCTCATTTTGCTCTAGGGCAATGATTATGTGAAGGTTATCTTGTAGCAAGTCTAGCCACTTGTAGTTTGGTGCTATCAATGGTATTATTAATAGCAAGAGATAAAGGTTTGCCATCTTTAGACTCGAAGATAGGTATAGATTCGATTGCTAGGTATAGTTACTGTTGCAGGAAGTCACGTGGATAATGAGATGTGAGGGGCTAATGGTCCATACCTAGCGAGAACAGCAGTTACCAGAGACTTTGCTATTAACAATAAAGAACTGAAAAAATGGAAGACGTTTTTTGTTTAGGGTTACAAATTTTGTCAATCACTGTCTCTAACAGAGTTGTTTGAGAGATGTTTTGGAAGTGGTTCTGCAGTTCTCAGTATGTGAACTTAAAACCCTCTTACCCAGACTCTAATCTTTAACAAAGGAGTACACAATGAATTTATGGAACTTCATTTTATTTACAACTATATAACCAGTGACCGAACTCCTTTTGTACAATGCCTGCTAACAAGCCTTTCCTATTTACAACATGTGTGATGCTCATCACATTAATTTTGTGTTGCATGACACCCCTATACTTTCCAAGGGGTTTGTTCTTGATGAGCCATTTGTAACTTGCGCCAAGTCTTGCGATTGGTTTTCAAAGCCATCTACATGAAAAAAAGGACAAAAGAAAGATAAGACAAATGAAGACGCCTAAAGTGGCTAAAGCAAGCTATTCTGTGATAAGTCTGTGCACAACACTAGACTAGTATTGTTCAGAGTTGTAATACAAGCATTTCTCTTTCTCACAACAAAGGACTGAAAAAACCCATCAAATGCTGGGTTTGAAATGGCAGAGAAAAAAAATACTAGGAGGCATTTTATGTGATAGTGGGGCAATAAAGATTTATACTCACATGTGCTATTTCAACTTTCCTCTCCCACATGCGAACCTACCAAATCAGACAAAAAATATGATTCTGTAAAATATGAAAACACTAGATTGAAGATCCAGTAAGTAAACTACATGTACCTATCAATTGACCAACAAGGGTACTCGTCAAGTGGCAATCTGTTTTCGCAACTTACTTGTATTTTATACAAACTTGACCTGACTTCTCAAAGATACTAAATTGTCCCAAGACTTAACAAATTAGCTAGTGTATGACAATAGTACTGATTACCATCTAACTGTACAATGTTTAACATAGTGAACTTACTGTTTTGTTGAGTTCATATAGGTCGGCTCGTTCAGTAACATAATCTAAGACCTAGTAAATAAATCAAACTAAATGTTAATCATAAATGTCAATTAAATCGATCATGTATCTTAGTTTAAGAACAACTTTTGGTTATACCTGGGAAACTAATTTATGAGGATAAGAAAACAACACTCACATCTGGTACTTTGTAGTCTGTTAGTTGTTGCTTCAATCTTGAATTCAATGTTTCTGCTTTCGTCCGCTCCTGTAAAATAAAACATTCAAATTTATAAATAACACAAGTTTAAAAAAACTTAAAACTGTGCTTTTTTAACTCTTTTGCGCTCACAAAAACATTACGTAATATTTAGCAATAACATTTTGCGAGAAAACATTACCCGGAAACAATTTAAAGATGGACTGTTCCATCTCAAACCGCCCTTGGATACCTTGTGATGCGTACACAATGTAAATACTGATTATAGGCCTACAGTGTAAGCACTGAAAATACTGATTAGGGTTTTAATGGTTAGCTTCTTTATAGTGTTCGGGTTTTCGATATAGTACTTAAATCGAACCAGCCACTGGCAGCGAATCGTCGGCAGTTTAGTGGTTAGGGTAGAAGACTGCTGATCTGGCACGCTGGGTTCAAATCTACTTTGTCACATTGAAAATTTTTTTCCTTTAAAATTTGTTGAGCAGAAACTAAGTCTGTGTCAAGAAACTTAGAAATTTCATGTGAGTGCAAGTGAATAGGGAGAGGGCAGTATGAGATATGGAAACAAGTCTTTACCTTAAAAGATTGGAAATAACAGAGATTGCGTGATTCAAAGTTGGTTCAGTGTCTGGGTTCTAAGGGATTTTATTTATTATGCAAATGTTCAGCTCATGAAACGTCATTCTCGTCCCCAGAGGCTGCGATCCTTTTGGTCAGTTACGGGGATCGCGACCTCTAGCCAGGTCCAACGACATTTCGGTTTTGAATGGCTTTGTAAACACAATAGATTGAAACCAGAACCAATCACATTTGTCAGACTCGGCTTTGAGCATGCGCAGAGTGACGGGAAGTCCGTGAAATGCGGACTTCCGGAGTTGGACCTGGCCAGAGGTCGCGATCCCCGTAACTGACCAAAAGGATCGCGGCCTCTGGGGACGAGAATGATGAAACGTGACAGAGTTACCGCCGTCATCTACTGTTACATCACAACCGAATTTCATTACGCGAAAACGTGACTCTGGCTGCCTTTCAACGCAGCATATATATGCTGAAAGGCGTATCTGATTGCAGGTCTAGCATGACTTATACTCGGAGAATTTTGTTTATATCTAAGGAAAAATACCTTGACCTTTCAAACAAATACAAATTTAGATATGTTAAAAGGGTTTTTGACGAGCGCTAAGGCTTTTGCCCCAGAAAATTCCACCATTGCCTCTGGCGAAGTAAACACGATCATACATTTATCACTGTCAGTGTATTCCATGGCCAGACGTAATACCTTTTTAGCGTATTGAATATTCCCTTCGAAAGTGAACAGAAACAAAAATTCCAGATTACAAAATCTTCTGTTTTGCACACAAAACGAAAATACAGCTTAACTCTGGATAATTTCAGCCTTAGTAGCCACCAGCTGGTCCCAAATTAGAGGCTTTATCCTTGCAAATGTCTTGACACCCATCGCCGAAGGGTTTTGGCCCAAGTTTGAGCAACCCTCCTGAGGGGGGATATGACGAAAAGAACTGAGAAATGGCCTGTAATTGGCTGATAATGACATCATCCACGGAGGTTTGGGATTAGTAACCGACAAAACTAAAAAAATAAAATAAAAATAAACCGAAGGCAGAACATGACCTGTCCAGCCTACGGCTGTGCTGTTAATTACTGGAAGGGTCAGTGAAGGGATGTTAATACAGCTTGATTCTTGTGAGTTAACAATGCGATACTATGTCCTTTCTTTTCACTTGGAAGGTTGAACCCACTCAAGGGTGGCCATCCATATCGTAAAACACCATTTCTGTTCCCTCTCTCTTTAGATTGTATACAAAAAACTTCATTTGCTTACTATAGATAATGCATCATCTATTTTTGTGGTTTCTTCTGATCTCTCTTTGCTAGTTAACTAAATTTAAGGTTCAATTCATACAATTCTTGATGTACTAAAACAAGGTGTAATAATAATTTATTGTTTTTCCAAACAAGTTAACTAACCTTCTCAACCATCTGTGTTTCAGCATCAATCTTGTAAAGCAGCTCGTTTCTCTGTGTAATCTCCATTTTCAATCTTGATGACTCCATTGTCAGTGTGTGGAGCTTTTTCTGTCAGAAAAAAGTGCATCAGAAATTATATCACATTATGATGCAACATTGTCATTATGTAAGCTCTTACAAACTGTTTTGCAACTTCTCTGTATCTCCACTGATCTCTACTGACCTTGTAGGTGTTGAGAATCTGTTGCACATTTCCATCCATGAGTTTGAGTCTCAGAAGGTCTTGATTTTTTTCGTCAATCTTTTCAAGGTACTGTTGGTTTTCAATTTTAAGCTGATTGAAATCAACTTCATGAAGAACTTCTCCCATTTCTTCTTTCTAAAAAAAGTAAAAGAAATAAATTTTAACTTTAGTGATTCTAGTTCAAGAGCTAAATGTCTTTCATGATCAAATGTGTCACAATATTACATGTACATGTATGATGTACTTTTTCTCAGACCTGTTTTAGTTGCATGTGCAGCTTTCTCTTTTGAACTTTCAGTGTAGAGTTTTTGAGTCTTAGCTTCTCAATAGTGGTGTCCTAAATCAACAAAGAAGGAAAAGTAGAAGTTAAATTATCTAAAATTTTGGATACAAAAAAATCAGGAGACAGAGTTTGAAAAAGAACAATCTGGTTGTACATTTTTCAAACAATAACACTAATAAATGTAAATTTAAACCACAGATATTAGGGAGTTTAAGCTAATCATACTGGAGTTAGAGTTAGACCAGTAAAATGACTCTGTGCATGTTTTATAAATCATGGTACATTTCTTCCCCACAACACCATGACCAAATTCTGTGTTTAATAAGAGGATTTTGCCATGTGCAGCCCTCCATACCATGCCGTAGAAAATACAGCCAATGAGAATGCAGGAATGCCATAACCTTGATGGTACTACAACCAACTTTCCAATGCATTTCACTGGTTGTTTCTACCACTGTGCTTTTTTGGCATGGTATAACATACATGTAGTAAACCATGGGATATTTCAATTGTCACATGCATTTTCTTTGTATACACATTCCCCGAAGGGCTTGTGTGTACACCAAGAAAATACAATTAAAGTTACATGGTACACATCTTGAAAGCAATTCATAACTGATATTCATCTGAGCTGTGAACTGTACTGACCCTTGCTCTAATTTTGTCTTCAATATATCTTGTAACTCTCTCAGCAATAACTTTATTGGTTCTCTGCAAAATCAGCGAAAAAGTAATGAAAAGTAAATGAGTATAATCTGATTATAATTCACCTTGGAAACAAACAACTGTGATGTTTCTTGAGTGAGATAAAGAATTTAATTTTGTACAACAGTACCTGGTTGACTGCTCCTTTGACAATATCTCTCTCAAATTCATAGGAAGACTTCTTGACTTCAGCACTTCTGATGTCTGCTTCTTCCATAACAGCCTTGCAATGACAAAAATGCAGAAACATTAGTCTCACCTTATGATAAGTAGAATAGAGTGCTTGTTTATCAAAGTTTTCTTTTAACTTTATCAATACTATTTGTTGACCTACCCGGAAGTTATCGAGGATCTTCTCTGATTCGTCTTTGAGTTTCTCAATTTCATCTCTCAACTCTTCCAGCTCCCTCTGGGCAATGTCACATTTCTGCTCTGCCGTTAATTTCATATGCCTGAATGAAAATTCAACACATACATTACAAATAAGTAATAAAACCAAATTTTCCCCAAAATTGAGTTCACATCAAAACATCTTGTGATATTTTTGAAGTCACCTCTGCTAATCTACACTGATAATAGCAGGATGTAATTAAATAGGTGCCTAATAACTGATTCAGTACTGTACCTATCTAATGATGGTCCTCTTGATCTTGACCTCTTTCTCAGTCCTCTGTGACCTGGCTCAATTGTAGGCTGGGCTGGACCTTGGATAGCTTGATTGGACAACAAAAACAAGTTAACTCATAGTTACAGAAAATTGAGGCATTATTTTCAAAATGGGTTGGCAAACTTCTGCATGATACATGCACAGTGTACATAATCAGGATGCAGACTCGGGGGAATACTCAGATAGGCTTTTGGTTGGTACACTGTGTGTGATGCTTGCATTTAAAGTGATGCCCTATAATAATATTATCCACATAGTCCAATTTGTGGATCATATATACTTAAAGGGGCAGTGTCACCTTATTTGGCAACGTTATAAAAAGCTAGAAGGTGTCTTCGCATCAATTGAATTCCAAGAATAATGGTCTAGTTTTGTCATTTAAGACTATTTGAAGGTACTGAAACTGTTTCCTGTCGCCTGTTGATATGGATGGCAAGGATGGAAATGGATTGAAATTTGAAAAACTTGGCCAATTTTTTCAAGATTTGATGCTACGTCTTCAAAAATTCCTCAAGAAATTTATTATGGTTATAGCCCTCTGTGATAAAATTCATTTGAAATCTTTGTCGTAGCTTTACAGAAGCATTTTGTTTACAAGGAAAGCCTCAAAGTAATGATTTTAGCACAGAATTGACCTAAAACTGCAAAATCCTTGTGACACTGCCCCTTTAAGTCGATCAATAGTCTCGAATGATACCCTCAATCGACATCTTGATCAATACCCAATTGACATCCCAATCAACACTGATTCATATGAATTGATCAAAAGATAGTTGATGAAGTGTTGATTGAGTGTCAACTAAGGTGTCAATGGAGTGACCGGATATTGATTGAGGGAATCGATTGGTACTTGATCGTGATTCCCTTTAGTACCATTAGATAATTCAGTACCTTTAGTACCATTTTTAAATACCCAATTTTAGAAATTTATTTACTAATGATTACCATGCTCTCTTGGCAATCAACATACCATTAGTGTTCAGGAAAATGCAATTTTAAAAGGTTTGCCAAGATCTCTTCTCTTTCAACAGTTCAAAATATGGGTTATTAGCTATAGGGCAGGTTCCAGCAGTTCGAAGGCTGGATACCACTATCCACCGGGTAAATTGCCATCCAGTGGATAAGTGTTAACAAAACAAACCAAGCTATCCACTCGATACTAATTTATCCGGTGGATAGTGTTATCCACCTTTCGAACAACAAGGGCCTGGTAAATTAAACATTTTCGAAACTGGCTAAAATGATCAGATACTGTTTTTTCAACCACAGAATTTTAATTCAAATGATACTATTTAGTCAAGATGGGGCTGACAAAATGCGACAGCTTTATTTCATGTAACATAAACTTACAAATACGTTAACATGCAGATACACAAATTTATAGGGGTGGAAAAATTCTATAAAGAAAACTACTCACTGGCTTGTTGCAGTCCTATGTCCTTTGGATCAACCCTTTTAAGATATTTCTCAAACATTGTGGTCTCGTTTTTAAGTACATCGTTGGCATGTCTGGTAAATGCAAAAAAAAACAACACACACACACGTACAGCCATGAACACTGCTGGTCATATCAAGAGAAATGAAAACATTTGCCTTTCGTGACAAGATTTCGTTTTACTTTCCAAAAAAAAAATGACAGTAGCGTTCAATGGTAACAAACGGGAACAGATCTTCATCTTTTAAAATAAGTTACATCGAGGCCGCATAAACAACTCATTGAAAAAGAATAGCAACTATTGTTATATTCCTCGTTCTTCAAAGCACACCGACACATGTAAATGAAGTGGACGGGTATTCTAAAGTTGCTCCTTCGGACTAGTATGTTCGTCCTGGATCTCCAAACAAATTTTCCCGCCATATTGTGCTGCTATTTACTTCCCAACATCACTATCGTGCTTAACGCATACTTACAACGTCTCCTGAACAAGGTTGTAGAGCTCCTCGTCTGTAAGTTCAGCAAGAGGCTCCTCGTCGTGGTCCAAAGAACTACTCACATCCACATCAGACATCGCCATCTTGATTTTCCTTTTGCTGTGAACATCGAAGGTTTCCATGGCAATACAAACACGCAAACGAGGCTGGTGCTGCACGTGTTCATGGGATCGAGGCAGAACGTTAAGAAACGTTTGGCGGCCATCTTTGAGATTCTCAAAGTGTCGGTAATTTTTACAATCCGGTTGCATCTGACATCTTCAGCTTGCAACCATGAAACTTGTTAGGTAAATGAAGTTAGGATTCAGTGTTGCATCTTTGTCAGGTTGTACGATATAGCAAACTATGCGGTTATATTATTTATTTCCATTTGTTGTGTTGCCCTTGTTGACAGGTTTTTGATGAAGTTGAGCCATGAAACAGTGACAATCGAGCTGAAAAATGGGACTGTTGTTCATGGAACTATTACAGGTAAGCTTGACCAGAGCTGGAAACGTTATTGATCTCTTCTACGTCGTGGTTAATTTACTGAAGAAATTCATTCAGCCATGTTTCTAAGGCTGTGTGTATAGGTCTGTTAGCTTTCAGCTGCTTTCAATCCAAACGTTTAGGGCATGTCGTCCAAAAGCCCTTTGCTCTGTAAGACGTGTATGGGATAGATATTCCTTTCTAAACTTAAGCTGGCCAAAGAAAGCAACATCTACCCTTGAAATGTAAACAGATATTGCTGAATTATCTACCATGTTTCTTGTAGGGTTTACCGTGCGCAAACATGTATGTTGCATGGAAATTCCCTCAAGTTCCACACCACACTTTCATGATCTCTTAGATCACTAGTATGTTGCAGCTGATATTTCACTCTCCACTGTTCTTCTAGATCTCTATAGTTTCCTGAATAATGTACCAGTCAAATCGAAGCTTCAACATCCCCCCCATGCAACCCCCCTGGCATTTGAATTTTTGGAAAATTTTTGTTCAAATCCCCCCCTCACCAGGCCGAAAAGCTGTTCAAATGCCCCCACCCCTGGGAAAATTACCAGATTTCTGTGTTAACTTTTCAGTAGCTTCTATTATGCTTCTGAAGCTGTGCATGTTAACATGGTTTATTAGACAACACATATTTATATATTATAGATATAAATCATTCTTAAACAACTTCATATATGGAACACAGCCTGTGTAGGCCTTTGGTTTTCAATCGATCCGTCATGAGTATGCAATCTTTTCCTTTGAATTCATCAAAGTTTCTCTCCGTTGTCTATGCCATGATTTATCAACCCACATGGAAACAGTGCAATTTGTAAGATTAAATTGAGGCTAGCAATCAAATTCCCCACCCCCTATGAGTGGTAATCAAATGCCCTCCCTCCTGGACAGGAAGAGGTGTCAAATGCCTGGGGTATACCCGGGGGGGTGTTTAAGCTTC
>JAHPZR010047877.1:0-13800 GCA_019787425.1 Platygyra sinensis
CTACTAATGCAAATGCTGCAATCTGATTGGCTGAGCTACTCGTATACTATCAGCCATTAGAGTGCAGTTGCTGCCGGTCATTCACGAAATGCGATGTTTTAATAGTTTTTCCAAGGTTTTGGAAGGAAATTTAGATGTAAACGTGTAATTACATTCCTGAGAAAACTAAAAGAAGTACATTTACGGTTTCTTGACTTTAAAAACTTGAAAATATTGAAAAAGCGGGTACGCGCGTAAACAACTGCAAATTTGCCAAGAACAGTTCGATACGTGCAACTTTGTTTAAGGGTAAAGTTCAATTATGCGTCGAAAAATCATTGGAAACCGTTATTTTTGTTAATTTCAGTTAGAATTCTACTAAAACAATTAGATTATTCGCTCTCGATTTCTATGAGGCGATAGTTGATTCGGCCTTCGGCCTCATCAACTATCACCTCATACACTGAAAATTGAAAAGATCGTGTAAGAACTGACCACTCAAATTTTCGTGGGAAATGGATTGCCTTCATTTATTAGTCGGGCGAGGCCGACTTTAAATTTACCCTGCATTTCTCCACAAAACTCAGTCACGTGCAATGGGGAATACCGCAGACCCGTCATAAAGGCTCAACCTTCTTTCCACGATGTCGAAGTCAATGGCGGATACGTTGAATATCTTAACAAATGATGTAATCTTTCAAACATACAGACCCACACACCGTTCGCGGTAGATCCACTCAAAAAGATGGCGTGTGTAATGAGCATATATTTCGAAATGGGTTGTTCCGCAAACTGAAAATAGCGAAAGAATCAAATGATTTAGCGGATTTAGCGAAGGTCTTACCAGAATCATTTCTGAGTGAACAGAAAATGTAGACATAAAGATGTCATGTTGGACTGCGAAGCTAAGTAGCTTTCATCAGAGTGAGGATAAACGTAAGCTTAATTGTCATAAGCTTAGGTCTAGTTATGTAACGTCTATCTTGATTACTAGGCTTACATTCGGTATGTTTTTGCTCAAGCTGAGTACATTATCCGCTGCTATTTTTCTCTTTGTTTCTTTAGTTCTGTCGCTTTTATGCGGGAGGTCAACAGGAGTTTTTCATTATTGTTTTTTTTTTCAGTATTCGTTATCAGACGTTGATATCAGACATTAATAAGTTTATTTTAGCCCTGTTTATTGTTCGATAGACCTGAAATCTGAAGTAATCTAAATTTTGTTTATGACTGAAGCTGTCATTCTCTGGCTCTCCATGAATACCTCCAAGGTGGTCAACAGGAGTTTTTCGTTATTGTATTTTGCAGCATTCATTATCAGACGTTGATATCACACATTGATACCTTTCTTTTAACCTTGTTTATTGTTTCATTAGGCTTAAGATGAGTAATCGAAGTTTTGTTTATGAATGCCACAGTTCTCTAGCTTGCTATGAATACTTCCTAGACTGTCAAACAGTCGGATGACATACACTCTTCCCACGCGTTAACCGTTGAGTTGTTCATTTTTTTGGTTACGATACTGAAATGTGGAATTTCTAAAAGTTGTCTTACAACTGCGGTGTATTTACAATCAGCTGAGTAGAACAATAAGTAGTGCGGTTCACTAATAAATATCATGCACGGTTAGTAAAATTTCGCTGGTTGAAAATAAAATATGAAAATTCACTTAAACTTGCATATTTCTGTATACAGTCGAACCTCAGATTGCGGCAACCTCTCATAAGCGACCGCCTATCCTCTCCTTTTAGGGTAAATATTAAAAATATATATTCTGGAACGTACAAACAGTTTCAAAACAGCAGAACGTTGCGAATTGCAAATAATGATTTCGTTATTTCACGGGGCCGCTTAACACCCTGGAGAAGGCAGTAATGCAGAAGCGTCGGTTGATTTACACCACCATTAAAAAATTATGCCACACCCCACAAACGAGGACCTGGACAAACAAGTAACTGGTCAAAACTGGTAGCAGCATATCTTCCTCCTGTAGCCCGACTTACGATCACAGATCGTCTTGTTGCGTTGTTATTGCCAGGATTATGTCTCCGGCACAAAATGAACACGGATTTCCCAGAATGCATTGCGAGAAGTTGAAATAATGTTTACTTCACTATTACAGTGAGACTGTTCTGTTGTTGTTGTTTCAGTTTTGTACGACGGACAAGCGATGAACATGCTGATCTTTGAACAAAGGTGAGTGGCAGGCTTTGTGCTCACAAAGTTGAAATCAAAGTTTGTGGTTTCATAGGCCGTTTATAGCGAAGGTTTATTGACATTATCTGATGTTATATTTTTGGTCATGTGTCGAGCGACTCTGGAATTTTATTTTGTGTCAAAAAAAAGCCGCCGTCGTAGTACTGCACAGACTGAATCGTTATTGTTGATTTTGTTTATTCCCCGGCCGGAATGGTCAGTACAGTTATTTTCTGCTTTATGCATCGGTACCGATTATGAAACCACTGCGGCATGAAATCAAGTGTTGTCTAAAACCGAGCGCGAGGGGAAAAGATTTACGAGAGATAACTTAAATTTTTTAACACGTGTGGTGGAATTTTCTTTAAACAAGGATTTTGTTTTGTGGTTTTTTTTTTCAGATGTGTTGGGGCTTAGTGGTTTCACTCGCCCCCTCGGAGCTGGAATATTTACACTCTTAAATGTTTATATTATCTGTTCTCTGCTGTGGAATCACGAACAAAGCGGCTCTGATGTGGAATCACGAACATAGCGAAGCGAAACGTCATGTAAGATAACATTACTTTAAAACTATTTTCTTGGGTCGGTGATTGGTCTTCAAAAACACTTGTATTAAAATTCTGACACCTCCTGACCCGTCTTTTGAAATAGAATCCCTCGTTCTGTATGGCGATGTATTTGTTATGTAACGCAACTCTGTTTGGTACACTATATAAGAATGTTGTTTTTCCAGGCTGAATATTCTTATTTTTCTGCCCATTTCCGGCTGAAAATATTCTTGTGTTATTCTTAAATTATAGCTTATGACATTTCCGTTTTAGAATTTATTGAGTTATCGATTGCAAGTGTTTGGTATCTAGATCTGTATCGCGTTACATTGTGCACGTGCTCCATCGCTTTTCATTGCACTCAGCTAGGTAGACGTAGCTAGATGTCACGTCAAAAGACACTTGCCGGTTTTGGCTTTAAAAAAGCGTTTCAAAAGCATTTCACACAATAGCGTTGAACACTTTGCTGTTGTTAGTGGACGTTTTTTCGTTTTTTTGACTAGTTTCGCTGTTTAGAGAAAGGATTAATTTTGTACACAAAATTATATCGATCCTTTTCAAGATCTCAGCTTCGGCTTTATTCTTAAAATATTCTTAAAATTTCCCAAATTTCATACTCGATATTCTTATAAGATATATTCTAATAAAAAAAGAGCGTTTTCTTAATCACAAGTCCCTCAAACGTTAACCCTCAGCAAACCGTACTTATTGTTTGCAAACTTTGCCCTGATCTAACCCTAAGCCTTACCTCCTCAACAACCCATAATCTGGCCTTCAGTTTACCAACATACACAGCTGAAGCTGAACTTTAGATATCCACCTTAACCAACTTAACGTAACATTCTTTTCCTGCAAAGGCTATATAAGTTTAACTCAGTGGATCAAGTCATGTCTTATGACAATTGAAATCAGTTGACACACTTCACGCCTAACCCTAAGCTCTCCCTAACCCTAAGTTATACCTAACCCTAAGCTATACCTAACCATAAGCAATACCTAACCCTAAGCTATCCCTAACGCTAAGCTCTCCCTAAACCTAAGCTATCCCTAACCCTAAGCTATACCTAACCCTAAGCAATACCTAACCCTAACCTGACCCTTGCATTTAGTACAGTACACAGTAAAAACTAAGTAGCCTCAAAAGGCTCTTATAAAATTTGTATTTCTTGGAAGTTAGGCTGTTTTGCCTTCTCAAATTAGGTTCTTGTTTTGTTGGAGGTAAAATTGGGTTTGTTTGGGAGAATATCTAGTAGTATTTATACATGTTGTTATCTGTGTTGAAATAACTTCAATTTAAGCTAATAGAAACTCTTAAGTTTGCTATTATAATAAATTGACTTTAAGAACTCTGTAGAATCTGCTTCAACATTATTTTCTATTTCATCAGGTTCTTTCAAACACGCCAGTTGCCCTCCGATGCCACAATTTGAAGACTTTAACCATGTCAATGCGGATGCAACAGACGGGACAAAAATTGTCACGACAAAATTTGTCTTTGGATTTTGCCACGGACAATTGCGATTTTGTCTGCTAGTGCGGATCGGCCCTGTGTATATTTTTGGACAAACGCGATCGTAGGATTATGTCACGCACCGCCATAACTTTGAAATTCAAAATGCGCTGGTTTCCAAACGAATAGCCTGCGAGCAGGCTCACTTGTTTGGGTAGGGTATCGCGGGCAAAGGTGCAGGGGCTGCAACCGCGAGCTGGCGAGAAGAATGGGGCGAGAAAAAGCCGGGTTCGCCGGTTCTCTCGGTTCTCGGTTCTCGGTTCTTTGTCGCCTTTGGCCGTGATACCCTACCCAAACAAGTGAGCCTGATCGCAGGCTACCCAACGAAGGATGCTATTGAGCTGGAAAGTTGTAAACAGCTATAAATTTGGTACCTCTTATGCTTGATGAGGATAAAACCTTTAGTGGCTTTGAGAATTTGATGACGTCACGTGCACACACTCTATATGGATGATCGTATCCAGTTGACAGAGCTGAATAACGCAAATGGCTGTACCGTTGCAGTTATGTCCTCTGTGGCAGACATGTCCTCTGACGTAATGTGAAATACTGAGCCAATCATATAACGCATTCTATCTAATAACACGCAGCTTGAGACTGGTAACTAAACTCCGTTGCAGTTCGGTCTTCGAGCAAAACTGATTTTTCGAGGGGTAGGCCACGGAAGCAATATTGACTCTGAACGGAGATATGCAACCGCTATGTACAAACATTGCATTTACCTTACAGGATTTCTTTCCCAAATTGACCGCTGAGTGTCTTTTCAGTTCGATCGAAGATTTATAAACAGTGGTTGCTCTCCGATGTGCGCTGAATTGCGTGTTCCCGGCCAGCCAATATTCGGCATTTTAAACTCAGCGCTTCGATTACCCTCAAATCGTTCAGATCATTAAGTGTTATTACAGAGGCAAAACAAAATTCCCTGAATCTCTGAGGAGCATTGTAACTGATTTTAATTTCGGTGCTGTAAAATTGCCTCTCAATCTGCCCAATATTTCTTAATTCCTAATCCTGCTAATCTTGTCACTCGCACGAAAGCCGGTTCGCGGAAGCCCTCTTCTCAGTATATCATTGTTGAAGCTGACTGAACCTTTTTGGATAAGCCATGTCTCCTGCGTTTTTTTTTGGCATCGGACATTTATTACAGAAAGTTTCTTGCCGAGTAGATTTTATGACCGGAGTGCTTTATAACAGTTACTAGTTGGCTTTGCTTTATAAACACCACAGAGCGCTTTGTGGCCTATTCAAAACACCACAAAGCGCTTTGTGGTGTTTTATTTCGGGATTTAGTATTGAAAACTGGATGGCCCGTTTATTCGCATATATCTCACAGCTATTTTCTAAAATAACTTGGTTTCTCCCATTTAAAACACCACAAAGCGCTTTGTGGCTTATTTAAAACACCACAAAGCGCTTTGTGGCTTATTTAAAACACCATAAAGCGCTTTGTGGCTTATTTAAAACACCACAAAGCGCTTTGTGGCTTATTTAAAACACCATAAAGCGTTTTGTGGCCTTTTTTTAAACACCACAGAGCGCGATGTGGTCGTCATCATTATCATAGCTATTACAACTTGAAACTGGCACAGGGACTCTCTTAGATTTTCGCAAAAACCCCCTACATTACACTGAAAATTGAAAAGATCTGTTTCAGCCCCAAAGTGTCAATTCAGCCCTGCTGGGGAAAGTCTGATTCAAACCTTCCTGGAGCCATTTGAGCGTAATCTGGGCCAATAAAGCTACATCAAAAAGCTATTCCAGCCCACGTTAGGGCCCATTTCAGCCCAAGGACCAAATCAGCCCTAGCCAATTGGACTGTATTGGCCCTGATTTAAGGGAGCCAAATTAGACCCAAAAATAGGACTGTATTTTACTCACCGAATCGGCCCTATTTTTAGGGCTAAAACAGATATTTCTGATTTACAGTGTAATTATGCCTGCATTTTTTTTTTGACTGATTCGTTTTTTTCACTATTGCTGTTTGAGTCTAGTGTGATAGTTGCATACATAGTTAATGTACGGGGCTGTGTGGAAATCGTAACGGGAGGTTACCCGAGTATTTTTAATGATACCTCTGAAAGGAACCAATTTTCGCAAACTTGCGGAGGCAGGTTTTGTTGAACACTATTTAAATTCTTTTTTAGAAAGAAATCTCGCTGAATCTTTAATGTAAGACATGATACCCTTAAAAGCACTCGTTAACAATTAGATTATGAGCTCGAGATTTCTACACTGTAAATCAGAAATATCTGTTTTAGCCCTAAAAATAGGGCCGATTCGGTGAGTAAAATACAGTCCTATTTTTGGGTCTAATTTGGCTCCCTTAAATCAGGGCCAATACAGTCCAATTGGCTAGGGCTGATTTGGTCCTTGGGCTGAAATGGGCCCTAACGTGGGCTGGAATAGCTTTTTGATGTAGCTTTTTTGGCCCAGATTACGCTCAAATGGCTCCAGGAAGGTTTGAATCAGACTTTCCCCAGCAGGGCTGAATTGACACTTTGGGGCTGAAACAGATCTTTTCAATTTTCAGTGTATACTGTAAATAGTCAGTTGAGTATCTTAAACCTCGGGGACAACAACATAACAAATGAAGGTGTAAAGCAGTTAAGTAATGTTATTGTAAATAGTCAGTTGAGCAGCTTAGTCCCCTGGGGAAACAACATAACAGATGAAGGTGTAAAGCAGTTAAGCAATGTTAATTTTCTCTAAGTCTCAAACAAACACAATTCAAACCAATATTTTATTTCATCTGAGAAAAAAAGATAACAGTGAACCATGCATGTGACACTTGTCATCATGTCAGGTTTGTAGTACCGCAAAAACCCACAGATAATAAGAACAAAAACTCTTTAGGCTAATGTTTTGAAAGAACCTGATGAAATAGAAAATAATGTTGAAGCAGATTCTACAGAGTTCTTAAAGTCAATTTATTATAATAGCAAACTTAAGAGTTTCTATTAGCTTAAATTGAAGTTATTTCAACACAGATAACAACATGTATAAATACTACTAGATATTCTCCCAAACAAACCCAATTTTACCTCCAACAAAACAAGAACCTAATTTGAGAAGGCAAAACAGCCTAACTTCCAAGAAATACAAATTTTATAAGAGCCTTTTGAGGCTACTTAGTTTTTACTGTGTACTGTACTAAATGCAAGGGTCAGGTTAGGGTTAGGTATTGCTTAGGGTTAGGTATAGCTTAGGGTTAGGGATAGCTTAGGTTTAGGGAGAGCTTAGCGTTAGGGATAGCTTAGGGTTAGGTATTGCTTATGGTTAGGTATAGCTTAGGGTTAGGTATAACTTAGGGTTAGGGAGAGCTTAGGGTTAGGCGTGAAGTGTGTCAACTGATTTCAATTGTCATAAGACATGACTTGATCCACTGAGTTAAACTTATATAGCCTTTGCAGGAAAAGAATGTTACGTTAAGTTGGTTAAGGTGGATATCTAAAGTTCAGCTTCAGCTGTGTATGTTGGTAAACTGAAGGCCAGATTATGGGTTGTTGAGGAGGTAAGGCTTAGGGTTAGATCAGGGCAAAGTTTGCAAACAATAAGTACGGTTTGCTGAGGGTTAACGTTTGAGGGACTTGTGATTAAGAAAACGCTCTTTTTTTATTAGAATATATCTTATAAGAATATCGAGTATGAAATTTGGGAAATTTTAAGAATATTTTAAGAATAAAGCCGAAGCTGAGATCTTGAAAAGGATCGATATAATTTTGTGTACAAAATTAATCCTTTCTCTAAACAGCGAAACTAGTCAAAAAAACGAAAAAACGTCCACTAACAACAGCAAAGTGTTCAACGCTATTGTGTGAAATGCTTTTGAAACGCTTTTTTAAAGCCAAAACCGGCAAGTGTCTTTTGACGTGACATCTAGCTACGTCTACCTAGCTGAGTGCAATGAAAAGCGATGGAGCACGTGCACAATGTAACGCGATACAGATCTAGATACCAAACACTTGCAATCGATAACTCAATAAATTCTAAAACGGAAATGTCATAAGCTATAATTTAAGAATAACACAAGAATATTTTCAGCCGGAAATGGGCAGAAAAATAAGAATATTCAGCCTGGAAAAACAACATTCTTATATAGTGTACCAAACAGAGTTGCGTTACATAACAAATACATCGCCATACAGAACGAGGGATTCTATTTCAAAAGACGGGTCAGGAGGTGTCAGAATTTTAATACAAGTGTTTTTGAAGACCAATCACCGACCCAAGAAAATAGTTTTAAAGTAATGTTATCTTACATGACGTTTCGCTTCGCTATGTTCGTGATTCCACATCAGAGCCGCTTTGTTCGTGATTCCACAGCAGAGAACAGATAATATAAACATTTAAGAGTGTAAATATTCCAGCTCCGAGGGGGCGAGTGAAACCACTAAGCCCCAACACATCTGAAAAAAAAAACCACAAAACAAAATCCTTGTTTAAAGAAAATTCCACCACACGTGTTAAAAAATTTAAGTTATCTCTCGTAAATCTTTTCCCCTCGCGCTCGGTTTTAGACAACACTTGATTTCATGCCGCAGTGGTTTCATAATCGGTACCGATGCATAAAGCAGAAAATAACTGTACTGACCATTCCGGCCGGGGAATAAACAAAATCAACAATAACGATTCAGTCTGTGCAGTACTACGACGGCGGCTTTTTTTTGACACAAAATAAAATTCCAGAGTCGCTCGACACATGACCAAAAATATAACATCAGATAATGTCAATAAACCTTCGCTATAAACGGCCTATGAAACCACAAACTTTGATTTCAACTTTGTGAGCACAAAGCCTGCCACTCACCTTTGTTCAAAGATCAGCATGTTCATCGCTTGTCCGTCGTACAAAACTGAAACAACAACAACAGAACAGTCTCACTGTAATAGTGAAGTAAACATTATTTCAACTTCTCGCAATGCATTCTGGGAAATCCGTGTTCATTTTGTGCCGGAGACATAATCCTGGCAATAACAACGCAACAAGACGATCTGTGATCGTAAGTCGGGCTACAGGAGGAAGATATGCTGCTACCAGTTTTGACCAGTTACTTGTTTGTCCAGGTCCTCGTTTGTGGGGTGTGGCATAATTTTTTAATGGTGGTGTAAATCAACCGACGCTTCTGCATTACTGCCTTCTCCAGGGTGTTAAGCGGCCCCGTGAAATAACGAAATCATTATTTGCAATTCGCAACGTTCTGCTGTTTTGAAACTGTTTGTACGTTCCAGAATATATATTTTTAATATTTACCCTAAAAGGAGAGGATAGGCGGTCGCTTATGAGAGGTTGCCGCAATCTGAGGTTCGACTGTATACAGAAATATGCAAGTTTAAGTGAATTTTCATATTTTATTTTCAACCAGCGAAATTTTACTAACCGTGCATGATATTTATTAGTGAACCGCACTACTTATTGTTCTACTCAGCTGATTGTAAATACACCGCAGTTGTAAGACAACTTTTAGAAATTCCACATTTCAGTATCGTAACCAAAAAAATGAACAACTCAACGGTTAACGCGTGGGAAGAGTGTATGTCATCCGACTGTTTGACAGTCTAGGAAGTATTCATAGCAAGCTAGAGAACTGTGGCATTCATAAACAAAACTTCGATTACTCATCTTAAGCCTAATGAAACAATAAACAAGGTTAAAAGAAAGGTATCAATGTGTGATATCAACGTCTGATAATGAATGCTGCAAAATACAATAACGAAAAACTCCTGTTGACCACCTTGGAGGTATTCATGGAGAGCCAGAGAATGACAGCTTCAGTCATAAACAAAATTTAGATTACTTCAGATTTCAGGTCTATCGAACAATAAACAGGGCTAAAATAAACTTATTAATGTCTGATATCAACGTCTGATAACGAATACTGAAAAAAAAAACAATAATGAAAAACTCCTGTTGACCTCCCGCATAAAAGCGACAGAACTAAAGAAACAAAGAGAAAAATAGCAGCGGATAATGTACTCAGCTTGAGCAAAAACATACCGAATGTAAGCCTAGTAATCAAGATAGACGTTACATAACTAGACCTAAGCTTATGACAATTAAGCTTACGTTTATCCTCACTCTGATGAAAGCTACTTAGCTTCGCAGTCCAACATGACATCTTTATGTCTACATTTTCTGTTCACTCAGAAATGATTCTGGTAAGACCTTCGCTAAATCCGCTAAATCATTTGATTCTTTCGCTATTTTCAGTTTGCGGAACAACCCATTTCGAAATATATGCTCATTACACACGCCATCTTTTTGAGTGGATCTACCGCGAACGGTGTGTGGGTCTGTATGTTTGAAAGATTACATCATTTGTTAAGATATTCAACGTATCCGCCATTGACTTCGACATCGTGGAAAGAAGGTTGAGCCTTTATGACGGGTCTGCGGTATTCCCCATTGCACGTGACTGAGTTTTGTGGAGAAATGCAGGGTAAATTTAAAGTCGGCCTCGCCCGACTAATAAATGAAGGCAATCCATTTCCCACGAAAATTTGAGTGGTCAGTTCTTACACGATCTTTTCAATTTTCAGTGTATGAGGTGATAGTTGATGAGGCCGAAGGCCGAATCAACTATCGCCTCATAGAAATCGAGAGCGAATAATCTAATTGTTTTAGTAGAATTCTAACTGAAATTAACAAAAATAACGGTTTCCAATGATTTTTCGACGCATAATTGAACTTTACCCTTAAACAAAGTTGCACGTATCGAACTGTTCTTGGCAAATTTGCAGTTGTTTACGCGCGTACCCGCTTTTTCAATATTTTCAAGTTTTTAAAGTCAAGAAACCGTAAATGTACTTCTTTTAGTTTTCTCAGGAATGTAATTACACGTTTACATCTAAATTTCCTTCCAAAACCTTGGAAAAACTATTAAAACATCGCATTTCGTGAATGACCGGCAGCAACTGCACTCTAATGGCTGATAGTATACGAGTAGCTCAGCCAATCAGATTGCAGCATTTGCATTAGTAGGCATGTAGAATTCTACTAATTATGGTTATCAGATAAAGCACTGACTGCTAGACTAATGTGATTTGCATTCCCAGGATCAGTTCGTACAAAAAACATGGGAACCCCTTTTTTTGTCGGAAGAAACGTTGAAAATATTGAAAAAGCGGGTACGCGCGTTAAACAACTGCAAATTTGCCAAGAACAGTTCGATACGTGCAACTTTGTTTAAGGGTAAAGTTCAATTATGCGTCGAAAAATCATTGGAAACCGTTATTTTTGTTAATTTCAGTTAGAATTCTACTAAAACAATTAGATTATTCGCTCTCGATTTCTATGAGGCGATAGTTGATTCGGCCTTCGGCCTCATCAACTATCACCTCATACACTGAAAATTGAAAAGATCGTGTAAGAACTGACCACTCAAATTTTCGTGGGAAATGGATTGCCTTCATTTATTAGTCGGGCGAGGCCGACTTTAAATTTACCCTGCATTTCTCCACAAAACTCAGTCACGTGCAATGGGGAATACCGCAGACCCGTCATAAAGGCTCAACCTTCTTTCCACGATGTCGAAGTCAATGGCGGATACGTTGAATATCTTAACAAATGATGTAATCTTTCAAACATACAGACCCACACACCGTTCGCGGTAGATCCACTCAAAAAGATGGCGTGTGTAATGAGCATATATTTCGAAATGGGTTGTTCCGCAAACTGAAAATAGCGAAAGAATCAAATGATTTAGCGGATTTAGCGAAGGTCTTACCAGAATCATTTCTGAGTGAACAGAAAATGTAGACATAAAGATGTCATGTTGGACTGCGAAGCTAAGTAGCTTTCATCAGAGTGAGGATAAACGTAAGCTTAATTGTCATAAGCTTAGGTCTAGTTATGTAACGTCTATCTTGATTACTAGGCTTACATTCGGTATGTTTTTGCTCAAGCTGAGTACATTATCCGCTGCTATTTTTCTCTTTGTTTCTTTAGTTCTGTCGCTTTTATGCGGGAGGTCAACAGGAGTTTTTCATTATTGTTTTTTTTTTCAGTATTCGTTATCAGACGTTGATATCAGACATTAATAAGTTTATTTTAGCCCTGTTTATTGTTCGATAGACCTGAAATCTGAAGTAATCTAAATTTTGTTTATGACTGAAGCTGTCATTCTCTGGCTCTCCATGAATACCTCCAAGGTGGTCAACAGGAGTTTTTCGTTATTGTATTTTGCAGCATTCATTATCAGACGTTGATATCACACATTGATACCTTTCTTTTAACCTTGTTTATTGTTTCATTAGGCTTAAGATGAGTAATCGAAGTTTTGTTTATGAATGCCACAGTTCTCTAGCTTGCTATGAATACTTCCTAGACTGTCAAACAGTCGGATGACATACACTCTTCCCACGCGTTAACCGTTGAGTTGTTCATTTTTTTGGTTACGATACTGAAATGTGGAATTTCTAAAAGTTGTCTTACAACTGCGGTGTATTTACAATCAGCTGAGTAGAACAATAAGTAGTGCGGTTCACTAATAAATATCATGCACGGTTAGTAAAATTTCGCTGGTTGAAAATAAAATATGAAAATTCACTTAAACTTGCATATTTCTGTATACAGTCGAACCTCAGATTGCGGCAACCTCTCATAAGCGACCGCCTATCCTCTCCTTTTAGGGTAAATATTAAAAATATATATTCTGGAACGTACAAACAGTTTCAAAACAGCAGAACGTTGCGAATTGCAAATAATGATTTCGTTATTTCACGGGGCCGCTTAACACCCTGGAGAAGGCAGTAATGCAGAAGCGTCGGTTGATTTACACCACCATTAAAAAATTATGCCACACCCCACAAACGAGGACCTGGACAAACAAGTAACTGGTCAAAACTGGTAGCAGCATATCTTCCTCCTGTAGCCCGACTTACGATCACAGATCGTCTTGTTGCGTTGTTATTGCCAGGATTATGTCTCCGGCACAAAATGAACACGGATTTCCCAGAATGCATTGCGAGAAGTTGAAATAATGTTTACTTCACTATTACAGTGAGACTGTTCTGTTGTTGTTGTTTCAGTTTTGTACGACGGACAAGCGATGAACATGCTGATCTTTGAACAAAGGTGAGTGGCAGGCTTTGTGCTCACAAAGTTGAAATCAAAGTTTGTGGTTTCATAGGCCGTTTATAGCGAAGGTTTATTGACATTATCTGATGTTATATTTTTGGTCATGTGTCGAGCGACTCTGGAATTTTATTTTGTGTCAAAAAAAAGCCGCCGTCGTAGTACTGCACAGACTGAATCGTTATTGTTGATTTTGTTTATTCCCCGGCCGGAATGGTCAGTACAGTTATTTTCTGCTTTATGCATCGGTACCGATTATGAAACCACTGCGGCATGAAATCAAGTGTTGTCTAAAACCGAGCGCGAGGGGAAAAGATTTACGAGAGATAACTTAAATTTTTTAACACGTGTGGTGGAATTTTCTTTAAACAAGGATTTTGTTTTGTGGTTTTTTTTTTCAGATGTGTTGGGGCTTAGTGGTTTCACTCGCCCCCTCGGAGCTGGAATATTTACACTCTTAAATGTTTATATTATCTGTTCTCTGCTGTGGAATCACG
>JAHPZR010047882.1:0-13328 GCA_019787425.1 Platygyra sinensis
AGCTCGAGCTGAGTCAAGTCGAGTTGAGTCGAGTTGTCATGTTATAGTAGAGTTTGGTAATGTTACGTTAAATTGTAAACGGGGGTAGTACAGTGGAGTTGAGATGAAAAAGTGTTTTAGATCGGAGTTGGATAGAGCTTAGAAGACCAAGCTTGAGTGTCGTCCAGCCGGGTCAAGTCGAGACGAGTTGAGTTGAAATGGTAGAGTAAATTAAAGTTGAGTTGCGATGGTAAAAATAATGTGAATTACGGTCGTTTCGCCCGATGTCCTGTTCACCCGGAGTCGTTTCGCCCAGAGTATGAAGTCGTTTCGCCTGGACTGAGAGTCCACACTTATGGGTATGTTCATGGGCGCCTTTTTTTAGAACGAGAAATATTCACACACCTTTTTCGCCTGTTTATATGTGTTAGGCTCGTCATTAGATCGATCAGAAAAAAATCTTGAACTTGACTTGATTCTCTTTATTCTTAGATCCAGTGGATGAAGTAGAAAAGGACTTATTTTTAATCCTCGGGCGAAACGACTTCATGCTCCGGGCGAAATGCCTCCGGGCGAACTGGACATCGGGCGAAACGACCTGCTTCCGTAAATGTAGGGGTATGTAGTACAGTTGGCTGGGTAGATTTTGGTAGAGCTTACTAAGTTTAGTTGCTACAGTATAGTAGAGGGTTTACTAGTAAGAGTTGGTTGGGTTGAACTTAGTAAAGTAGGCTGGAGTTCCATAGAGCTGAGCAGAGTTGAGTTGAGTTTTGGCAATGAGCTCAATTTTAAATAACACGCTTCTTGGTTAAGCTCATATACTGTTAGGGCTACAACGCTTGTAGAAAGAGTACATTGTATGTGCGATGTTCTAGTGTAATCTTAAGGCTAACTTAACCACGTTTCATACTTTTGTTAACAAGCTACCGGTATGTGCTAGTTAGGCTAATAGGAGTCCCTTCTTTTAACAATGAGTTTTTGTGTACTTACTTACATATCCACTTTTAAGTTACACTCAAGTACTTACATACTCACGTTAACGTAAAGCCCCAAAGGAAAGAATTTTGTGTATATGAAAGGCAGTCGAGATAGTCGAGCATAAGAAAAACTCCACCAATATTTTCTATCCAATTTCGTGCCAGGTATAGCGAAATTTTCGATAATTCACCATACCACTTACAAAATCAATGAAAAATATATAAAGGGTTGCAGGGAAGGCCCATCGAAAGTTACAAAAATTACGAAAATTACGAAATTTACGAAAACTGCGAAATTTACGATAATTCGCAATACCACTTTAATACAAAATCAACGAAATATATACAAAGGGTTGAAGGGAAGGCCCATCGAAAGTCACGAAAACTACAAAATTTGCCAAAACTGCGAAATTTACGATAATTTACAATACCACTTACAAAATCAACGAAATTTATTCAAAAGGTTGCAGGGAAGGCCCATCGAAAGTTACGAAAATTGCGAAAATTAGGAAATTTACGAAAACTGCCAAATTTACGATAATTGGCAATACCACTTACAAAATCAACGAAATATATACAAGGGGTTGCAGGAAAGGCCCATCGAAAGTCACGAAAACTACAAAATTTGCCAAAACTGCGAAATTTACTTTAATTTACAATACCACTTACAAAATCAACGAAATTTATTCACAGGGTTGCAGGGAAGGCCCATTGAAAGTACTGTTACAAAAATTGTGAAAATTACGAAAACTGCGAAATTTACGATAATTCACCATACCACTTACAAAATCAACGAAATATATTCACAGCGTTGCAGGAAGGCCCATCGAAAGTTACGAAAATTGTGAAAATTACGAAATTTACGAAAACTGCGAAATTTACGATAATTCGCAATACCACAATACCAAAATCAATGAAATATATTCGAAGGGTTACAAAAAGTGCAAAATTTGATGAAATTCGCAAGACCATAGACAAAATCAATGAAATTTAGGGAAACTGCGATATTTATGAGAATTCGCTAGCCCATCAATGAAATCGAAGGAAATTTTTCAAAGGGTCAGATGAAAGTCCTTGATGAAAATAACCCAAACTGTAATATCTACATGTAGGTCAATTCACAAAAGCATGGATTATATCTTATGTATCTTTTGATAGGCCTAAATAGTAAATGTAAGATAAACGAAAACATTAAAGTGAAGTACATTTCTCCCTCACCCCACATCAAACTAGAATTCCATTCAAATTATTCGCTTCATCCCTAGTGGGACAAGCAAGGTCAATTAAACCAAAAGTATGAACATTTCATGATTATTGACTGTTTGCAACAGTGGAATGTCCTTTACTAGGGGCATGGACGTTCGGAGAACTCTTTTGTACGTGGAAATAAGTTGCGTTTTTCAGTTCTCATGGATTACAACTTGCAAAAAAGGTTATTCCACGGAAGCTTTCTGCAAATTTGCAAAGTACTTCCAACACGAACTTTAGTATTTACTATTAAACTCACAGGTCCACGCAAAACAGGGTAGCCACTTAATATAGACTTCTCTGAAGTGAAGTTTCCATAGCCTTTAATGAAGGTTGCCAATAAAGAATGCAGCATACAGATAGGTATGATGATTTCTGCAACTACAAATATGGAGGGTGTAAACGCGTAAGAAATTGAAATTAAAGGCAACGAAGTGGAAGAAAATCGACAAAGCGATTACTTACAAGCAATCTGATGGTCCCTAGTACAAACACTTCATAGGTATGCCGATATACACAGTCATTATGCCCAAAAGTAAGAAAAAGGAAGGAAACACTAAGGAAAATACAAGCAACATGGCGTCCGAAGGTCATACCGCTGAAAGTACTCTACAGCAACAAATACAACTTCTGGAGGAGGGTCGGTTGATTACTGACAATGTGGAAATAGCTAATATATTCAACAAACATTTCATAGATGGAGTTGCAGCTCATATTCCTATTTTGTCTGAACATGCGTTTGTTAATCACCTTAGTGTCAATGAAATTAGTCATAGATGTAATCATCTGCAATTCTCCTTCCACCAAGTTGAAGTGGGCTACGTCAAGAAACTGATAGACTCTCTGAATCCTAAGAAGGCCACTGGACCAGATAAAATATCACCAAGGGTTCTTACTGTCTCTTCCGAGGCTTTGGCAGTTCCACTTACCAATCTTATAAATCACTGCATAACCATCCAAGCTTGGCCAAGTTTGTGGAAACGCAGCAATGTGAGTCCCCTTTACAAGAAGGATAGTCCTACTGATAAGGGAAACTATCGTCCAGTGTCTGTGTTAACATGCTTCTCTAAAATTTTTGAAAGAGTTCTGCATGACCAGATGTATGACTTTGCAAAGTCAATATTAAGTGATAATCTATCTGGCTTTTTGAAAGGTCACTCATGTGCAACTGCTCTCCTAAAAATGACTGATGACTTTAGAGCTTCTTTGGATAATAGGGATCATTGTATTGCTATTGCAGTGGATTTATCAAAGGCTTTTGACTCAATCTCTCACAGCCTACTTATTTCCAAGTTGAAGGCTTATGGCTTTACTGAAAGCGCAGTGAATCTTATTCGTTCTTATCTGCATGATAGATTGCAACGAGTTAAGATCGGTAACAACTACTCGGATTGGAAAACAATCCAGCATGGTGTTCCTCAAGGATCAATATTGGGACCTCTCCTATTCAACCTATTCATTAATGATCTCACTTATTTTGTCAACAATGCTAAACTAAGGCTTTATGCTGATGATACGACACTGTATCTGTCACACCCTGGTAAATATGCGTTAGAGTCAAGATCTCAGAGCAAGTTTGATGTGCTTCAGTCATGGTTCAAGCGTAATTACTTAAGTATAAACGAATCTAAAACTAAAGTATTGCCATTGGGTGACAATCCGCCATGCTATGAATTGTTTGCTGACCGTACTAGACCACCCTTGGATGTGGTATACGATATGAAGTTACTAGGCCTGACTATTGACAGCTCTTTATCTTTTAAAGCCCACATCAAATCTGTATGTAATAAGGTTAACGGCAAAGTTAGTGCCCTTAGGAGAGTTCGTAAATTCATATCTCCAGAAGTGATGGTCAATATTTACAAGGCCTTTATTTTACCACACCTAGAGTATTGTGCTCCAGTCTTAGTTTGACTATCGTCTGGCTTATCTAATAAACTGGAGCTTACTAATCAGTATGCCATTAGAACTCTCTTGAACATGGCTAAGTCAAACTCATATAGTACCCTACTTGACCATGTGGGTCTAAAGACCCTAGAGCATCGCAGATATTCTCATGCTCTCTGCCTTTTTTATAAATGTTTATATAATACGGGGCCGAATAATATTAGGGAGATGTTTTTACTTCGTACTAATAAATATGACCTCAGAGGCTTCTGCAAGCTTGATCAGCCTATCTATTTTAGCAGATTCATGCATAGGTCATATCAGTACATCACTACAAGATTATGGAATAATCTACCTGACTATGTAAGGAGAGCTCCATCTCTTAATATTTTTAAATCAATGCTGGACGAAGTCAATTTGACTACCAGAATGGAGTGTGATTGTAACTTTTGTACATAGTTTGACTTATCTATGGCTTGTCTCCACTTACTTTTAATGTTGCCTATTTTTTTTCCTATATATTTATTTCCTATATATATATTCCCTATTTATTTCCTATATATTTCCTATATATTTAACTTTTATACATAGTTTGATTTATCTATGGCTTGTCTCCACTTAATTTTAATGTTGCCTATTTATTTCCTATATATATATATCTTGTTTTCCCATTTTACTTTATGATGTAGTTATATTATATGCACGTTCACGTTAAAACGAGTTATTTGTACTCATATGTGAAATGTGGTTAAATAAATTACTACTACTACTACTACTACTACTACCTTTCGGTATCAACAGGCATGTCGTCATGTTAGAGTCGCGAAATGTCCTTTAAAACGGTAGGTTCATGTTATATAATGAATTACTCTTTTGTGACCTTTCCCAAAGCTCGCTTAAGACTCAGTTAGAGTAGTTTTAGGACAAACTTTATACGTTGCGACGAGTTTGTAGAATGGTGGAATATTTTTCTTCCGCCGAAGATTGGCGTACGCTAAAATTAAACATAGCTGAAAGCACTTTTCGAATAAGACGCTTTAGACTGATGTATGGGCCTCTAATGTTCGATTCTTGATTCCCTTAATACAAGCCAACTGAATATCACCCTTTGAGTACGGTACGGTAAATGAGTAACCCGCGATAGGTTGCGTCCGCGACGCAGGCTGGGAAATACTTGTCCAAAGTATGCTTTCGATACTCATTTTATTCTGCATAGAACGAACGCTTTGAGAACGAACCATAACAGTATGTTGTCCATTCTTGTGTTTCGTTAATCTCACATCGGTCCTTTTCCCGAAACTGGCTTTAACTAAGGTTGGAGGAGTTTTACAATAATCTAAATGGTGGAATATTTTCCTGGCGCGCTTTTAATCCTAAAGACTGGCGTGGGCTAAAATATCGCTGATAGCGTTTTAGAATAAGAAGCTTACTTGTTGAATGAGTGCTTCGCTACACGGTTAATAAAAGGTGTGTTCAGTGGAATGGAATATTCTCCTCTCCTCTCGTTTTATCTTTCTATTGACACGCACGCTTAGTAGAAGCTGGAATAAATACTCAGGGAACAAGAAACGCTTATCTCGTGTTATGTTTTGCTTGCGTTATGTTAATTTCATATCATTCTGCTCACTTTCCTCTTAACCCGTTTTTAATACGATACTCGGTCAACAACAGACGCCTTAGAACGAGAGAAACATACAGCTTGTTTATCTTGTTTTGTGTGTTACATGTATGCAGTATAACATATTTTTAATATTAACTTCCTTGAGTCCCCTTTGCCTGAGGTTCTGAGTTATTCTTAAAAAAAAAAACTGACCGATTCGCATTAAATAGTTGAAACTCAGGGATAGATTCATGCCTGACTTAAGTACATCTCACATCTCACATCCAATGCGCAGCTAAATTTCATCACCTCCTCTTCAAGCCGTAAATCCTCCTCTCGCCGAGACAACTGGGCATCAATTTCTGCATCTAGCTTCTTCTGTTGCTCAGGCAGTTCGTTGAACATTTTTTGAGATACCAGCTCTGTTTCTGTTTCAGTTAAAATCCGTCTGGAGCAAGAACAGAGAAGTGTTAAGTGACTCCTAACTTACACTTGCACAGCCTACAGCTGTACCTTAAGTTAATGAAGTATAGATTGTATTACTTCTATTAGTCAACTACAAGCAGAGCTTTTCAAGTCAGCACTATTGGGACCATAACCATGTTTCTGTTTATAATTAGAAGATAGTTAGGTAATAAGATTTGATTACAGGTGACCCTTGCAGAAAATATCTACAAATTACAGTAGGGGTTTGACTGAGTAAGGGTAGACCCAGGGAGGGATCCAGGATTCTTAAGAGGGGGTTCACCACTTAGGAATGGCGTAATAGAACTGGTGAGGTAAACAAATTTTAAAAGTGAATATGAAGAAGAAGGCTTCCTCTCAAGGGGGGGGGGGGGGGGGGGGGGGAGGGGGAGGGGGCACACCCCCTGCACCCTCCCTCAAGATCTGCACTTATGTCCAGGATTGAACGCAGTTACAAATTTTGCGATTTTTCGTTAAACTCTACAAGAAATACAAAATCTGCTGCTCCACGATTTTTCGGTACGTTGTGCTGAAATTTACAATTTTATGCTAATCGACCAGCAAGCACCGGCTTGCTGATTTTACAAAATTTACAAAATTTACGATTTTTTGCTACCTTCACGATTTTTCAATAAGTCATTGTGAAATTTGCGATTTTTTACACTTCTTTGTAATGCAAATTCCACCTACTAGTGCCGACCTGCGGATTTTACAAAATGTGCGATCGATTTTTTCGCAGTTAACATAACACAAAATGACCGCCAAAGACGACAAGCATGTTTTTGTTCTCTCTGGAACGATTTAGCGGGATGAAAATATGTTATTACTGCATACATGTAACACACAAAACAAGATAACAAGCTGTATGTTTCTCTCGTTCTAAGGCGTCTGTTGTTGACCGAGTATCGTATTAAAAACGGGTTAAGAGGAAAGTGAGCGGAATGATATGAAATTAACATAACGCAAGCAAAACATAACACGAGATAAGCGTTTCTTGTTCCCTGAGTATTTATTCCAGCTTCTACTAAGCGTGCGTGTCAATAGAAAGATAAAACGAGAGGAGAGGAGAATATTCCATTCCACTGAACACACCTTTTATTAACCGTGTAGCGAAGCACTCATTCAACAAGTAAGCTTCTTATTCTAAAACGCTATCAGCGATATTTTAGCCCACGCCAGTCTTTAGGATTAAAAGCGCGCCAGGAAAATATTCCACCATTTAGATTATTGTAAAACTCCTCCAACCTTAGTTAAAGCCAGTTTCGGGAAAAGGACCGATGTGAGATTAACGAAACACAAGAATGGACAACATACTGTTATGGTTCGTTCTCAAAGCGTTCGTTCTATGCAGAATAAAATGAGTATCGAAAGCATACTTTGGACAAGTATTTCCCAGCCTGCGTCGCGGACGCAACCTATCGCGGGTTACTCATTTACCGTACCGTACTCAAAGGGTGATATTCAGTTGGCTTGTATTAAGGGAATCAAGAATCGAACATTAGAGGCCCATACATCAGTCTAAAGCGTCTTATTCGAAAAGTGCTTTCAGCTATGTTTAATTTTAGCGTACGCCAATCTTCGGCGGAAGAAAAATATTCCACCATTCTACAAACTCGTCGCAACGTATAAAGTTTGTCCTAAAACTACTCTAACTGAGTCTTAAGCGAGCTTTGGGAAGGTCACAAAAGAGTAATTCATTATATAACATGAACCTACCGTTTTAAAGGACATTTCGCGACTCTAACATGACGACATGCCTGTTGATACCGAAAGGTAGTAGTAGTAGTAGTAGTAGTAGTAATTTATTTAACCACATTTCACATATGAGTACAAATAACTCGTTTTAACGTGAACGTGCATATAATATAACTACATCATAAAGTAAAATGGGAAAACAAGATATATATATATAGGAAATAAATAGGCAACATTAAAATTAAGTGGAGACAAGCCATAGATAAATCAAACTATGTATAAAAGTTAAATATATAGGAAATATATAGGAAATAAATAGGGAATATATATATAGGAAATAAATATATAGGAAAAAAAATAGGCAACATTAAAAGTAAGTGGAGACAAGCCATAGATAAGTCAAACTATGTACAAAAGTTACAATCACACTCCATTCTGGTAGTCAAATTGACTTCGTCCAGCATTGATTTAAAAATATTAAGAGATGGAGCTCTCCTTACATAGTCAGGTAGATTATTCCATAATCTTGTAGTGATGTACTGATATGACCTATGCATGAATCTGCTAAAATAGATAGGCTGATCAAGCTTGCAGAAGCCTCTGAGGTCATATTTATTAGTACGAAGTAAAAACATCTCCCTAATATTATTCGGCCCCGTATTATATAAACATTTATAAAAAAGGCAGAGAGCATGAGAATATCTGCGATGCTCTAGGGTCTTTAGACCCACATGGTCAAGTAGGGTACTATATGAGTTTGACTTAGCCATGTTCAAGAGAGTTCTAATGGCATACTGATTAGTAAGCTCCAGTTTATTAGATAAGCCAGACGATAGTCAAACTAAGACTGGAGCACAATACTCTAGGTGTGGTAAAATAAAGGCCTTGTAAATATTGACCATCACTTCTGGAGATATGAATTTACGAACTCTCCTAAGGGCACTAACTTTGCCGTTAACCTTATTACATACAGATTTGATGTGGGCTTTAAAAGATAAAGAGCTGTCAATAGTCAGGCCTAGTAACTTCATATCGTATACCACATCCAAGGGTGGTCTAGTACGGTCAGCAAACAATTCATAGCATGGCGGATTGTCACCCAATGGCAATACTTTAGTTTTAGATTCGTTTATACTTAAGTAATTACGCTTGAACCATGACTGAAGCACATCAAACTTGCTCTGAGATCTTGACTCTAACGCATATTTACCAGGGTGTGACAGATACAGTGTCGTATCATCAGCATAAAGCCTTAGTTTAGCATTGTTGACAAAATAAGTGAGATCATTAATGAATAGGTTGAATAGGAGAGGTCCCAATATTGATCCTTGAGGAACACCATGCTGGATTGTTTTCCAATCCGAGTAGTTGTTACCGATCTTAACTCGTTGCAATCTATCATGCAGATAAGAACGAATAAGATTCACTGCGCTTTCAGTAAAGCCATAAGCCTTCAACTTGGAAATAAGTAGGCTGTGAGAGATTGAGTCAAAAGCCTTTGATAAATCCACTGCAATAGCAATACAATGATCCCTATTATCCAAAGAAGCTCTAAAGTCATCAGTCATTTTTAGGAGAGCAGTTGCACATGAGTGACCTTTCAAAAAGCCAGATAGATTATCACTTAATATTGACTTTGCAAAGTCATACATCTGGTCATGCAGAACTCTTTCAAAAATTTTAGAGAAGCATGTTAACACAGACACTGGACGATAGTTTCCCTTATCAGTAGGACTATCCTTCTTGTAAAGGGGACTCACATTGCTGCGTTTCCACAAACTTGGCCAAGCTTGGATGGTTATGCAGTGATTTATAAGATTGGTAAGTGGAACTGCCAAAGCCTCGGAAGAGACAGTAAGAACCCTTGGTGATATTTTATCTGGTCCAGTGGCCTTCTTAGGATTCAGAGAGTCTATCAGTTTCTTGACGTAGCCCACTTCAACTTGGTGGAAGGAGAATTGCAGATGATTACATCTATGACTAATTTCATTGACACTAAGGTGATTAACAAACGCATGTTCAGACAAAATAGGAATATGAGCTGCAACTCCATCTATGAAATGTTTGTTGAATATATTAGCTATTTCCACATTGTCAGTAATCAACCGACCCTCCTCCAGAAGTTGTATTTGTTGCTGTAGAGTACTTTCAGCGGTATGACCTTCGGACGCCATGTTGCTTGTATTTTCCTTAGTGTTTCCTTCCTTTTTCTTACTTTTGGGCATAATGACTGTGTATATCGGCATACCTATGAAGTGTTTGTACTAGGGACCATCAGATTGCTTGTAAGTAATCGCTTTGTCGATTTTCTTCCACTTCGTTGCCTTTAATTTCAATTTCTTACGCGTTTACACCCTCCATATTTGTAGTTGCAGAAATCATCATACCTATCTGTATGCTGCATTCTTTATTGGCAACCTTCATTAAAGGCTATGGAAACTTCACTTCAGAGAAGTCTATATTAAGTGGCTACCCTGTTTTGCGTGGACCTGTGAGTTTAATAGTAAATACTAAAGTTCGTGTTGGAAGTACTTTGCAAATTTGCAGAAAGCTTCCGTGGAATAACCTTTTTTGCAAGTTGTAATCCATGAGAACTGAAAAACGCAACTTATTTCCACGTACAAAAGAGTTCTCCGAACGTCCATGCCCCTAGTAAAGGACATTCCACTGTTGCAAACAGTCAATAATCATGAAATGTTCATACTTTTGGTTTAATTGACCTTGCTTGTCCCACTAGGGATGAAGCGAATAATTTGAATGGAATTCTAGTTTGATGTGGGGTGAGGGAGAAATGTACTTCACTTTAATGTTTTCGTTTATCTTACATTTACTATTTAGGCCTATCAAAAGATACATAAGATATAATCCATGCTTTTGTGAATTGACCTACATGTAGATATTACAGTTTGGGTTATTTTCATCAAGGACTTTCATCTGACCCTTTGAAAAATTTCCTTCGATTTCATTGATGGGCTAGCGAATTCTCATAAATATCGCAGTTTCCCTAAATTTCATTGATTTTGTCTATGGTCTTGCGAATTTCATCAAATTTTGCACTTTTTGTAACCCTTCGAATATATTTCATTGATTTTGGTATTGTGGTATTGCGAATTATCGTAAATTTCGCAGTTTTCGTAAATTTCGTAATTTTCACAATTTTCGTAACTTTCGATGGGCCTTCCTGCAACGCTGTGAATATATTTCGTTGATTTTGTAAGTGGTATGGTGAATTATCGTAAATTTCGCAGTTTTCGTAATTTTCACAATTTTTGTAACAGTACTTTCAATGGGCCTTCCCTGCAACCCTGTGAATAAATTTCGTTGATTTTGTAAGTGGTATTGTAAATTAAAGTAAATTTCGCAGTTTTGGCAAATTTTGTAGTTTTCGTGACTTTCGATGGGCCTTTCCTGCAACCCCTTGTATATATTTCGTTGATTTTGTAAGTGGTATTGCCAATTATCGTAAATTTGGCAGTTTTCGTAAATTTCCTAATTTTCGCAATTTTCGTAACTTTCGATGGGCCTTCCCTGCAACCTTTTGAATAAATTTCGTTGATTTTGTAAGTGGTATTGTAAATTATCGTAAATTTCGCAGTTTTGGCAAATTTTGTAGTTTTCGTGACTTTCGATGGGCCTTCCCTTCAACCCTTTGTATATATTTCGTTGATTTTGTATTAAAGTGGTATTGCGAATTATCGTAAATTTCGCAGTTTTCGTAAATTTCGTAATTTTCGTAATTTTTGTAACTTTCGATGGGCCTTCCCTGCAACCCTTTATATATTTTTCATTGATTTTGTAAGTGGTATGGTGAATTATCGAAAATTTCGCTATACCTGGCACGAAATTGGATAGAAAATATTGGTGGAGTTTTTCTTATGCTCGACTATCTCGACTGCCTTTCATATACACAAAATTCTTTCCTTTGGGGCTTTACGTTAACGTGAGTATGTAAGTACTTGAGTGTAACTTAAAAGTGGATATGTAAGTAAGTACACAAAAACTCATTGTTAAAAGAAGGGACTCCTATTAGCCTAACTAGCACATACCGGTAGCTTGTTAACAAAAGTATGAAACGTGGTTAAGTTAGCCTTAAGATTACACTAGAACATCGCACATACAATGTACTCTTTCTACAAGCGTTGTAGCCCTAACAGTATATGAGCTTAACCAAGAAGCGTGTTATTTAAAATTGAGCTCATTGCCAAAACTCAACTCAACTCTGCTCAGCTCTATGGAACTCCAGCCTACTTTACTAAGTTCAACCCAACCAACTCTTACTAGTAAACCCTCTACTATACTGTAGCAACTAAACTTAGTAAGCTCTACCAAAATCTACCCAGCCAACTGTACTACATACCCCTACATTTACGGAAGCAGGTCGTTTCGCCCGATGTCCAGTTCGCCCGGAGGCATTTCGCCCGGAGCATGAAGTCGTTTCGCCCGAGGATTAAAAATAAGTCCTTTTCTACTTCATCCACTGGATCTAAGAATAAAGAGAATCAAGTCAAGTTCAAGATTTTTTTCTGATCGATCTAATGACGAGCCTAACACATATAAACAGGCGAAAAAGGTGTGTGAATATTTCTCGTTCTAAAAAAAGGCGCCCATGAACATACCCATAAGTGTGGACTCTCAGTCCAGGCGAAACGACTTCATACTCTGGGCGAAACGACTCCGGGTGAACAGGACATCGGGCGAAACGACCGTAATTCACATTATTTTTACCATCGCAACTCAACTTTAATTTACTCTACCATTTCAACTCAACTCGTCTCGACTTGACCCGGCTGGACGACACTCAAGCTTGGTCTTCTAAGCTCTATCCAACTCCGATCTAAAACACTTTTTCATCTCAACTCCACTGTACTACCCCCGTTTACAATTTAACGTAACATTACCAAACTCTACTATAACATGACAACTCGACTCAACTCGACTTGACTCAGCTCGAGCTTACTCTACTAATCTCCACCCAACTCCACACTAAAACACTTTTTCATCTCGACGCTTCTCTACTTCACCGTACAAAACACTTTTATAAGTTTACCAAACTCTACTTTACCATTACAACTGGACTGTACTCAACTTGACTCAGCTCGAGCTTACTCTACTAAGCTCGACCCGACTCCACTATTAAAACACTTTTTCAGCTCGACTCCACTCTACTACACTGTAGAGAAATTAACTTAAACCTTACCCAACTTTACTATACCATTACAACTACACTCTACTGACTCAACTCAGCTCAACGGCACTCTAGCTTACTCTAATAAGCTCGACTCAACTAGACCCAACTCTAAAACACTTCTGCAGCTCGACTCCACTCTACTACACCTGTAGAGAGCTTAACTTAACTTTACCAAACTCTACTATACCGTCACAACTCAACTCGACTTGACTCAGCTAGACAGGTACTCGAGCTTACTTTACTAAGCTCGAGCCAACTCTAAAACACTTTTTCATTTCCACTTCACTCT
>JAHPZR010047883.1:0-16765 GCA_019787425.1 Platygyra sinensis
CTGTCAACCTATTAGCTGGAGTATGGCTACCATCTTGCACGACTACATTGCTGTTGTCACCTAGGATATGCACTCACAAGCAATACCGCTAGCCATGATAACCAAGAGAAAATCTATTCACAGGTTTTCTTTTCTTTCCTATACGAGTATGGTGCTCTGCTTGGTTGCCCTTTAGGCCACCAGAACCCTGCTATTATATGTCTCCAGAGGCAACAATCCTTTTGTTCAGCACCAGGAATACATGTAGCAACCTCTGGGTGGCTCCAAAACTGGAAGTCCTGAATTCTCAGACTTCTGCCAAATCTTACAAATCTAATTGCCTGACAATACCAAACAAAAACTCTGCATGCTCAGAAAAGGTCTGACAACAGGTTGCAATTTTTGATGCTGATCAACTGGATTGCAGTTTCTGGAGACCATCGTTTTTAATCTCACTGGATAATGTCTATCATATCAAACAGAAAGCTGTCACCAACCTTAAATTTACTTGTCTTGCTTTGTTGTGGTTCGGTACTTGGTGTTTTAGCTGAACATTTTCTAACAAATGCTGGTGGAGTTGAATTCTTCTGAAATTTCGCAAATGGCTCACTGCTAGAACTTGCTGCTTTGTGTAAAGCTTTCCTGTTGGGAGTTCTAAATGGTGTTTGATCTTCCATTTGTGGGCAAAGTCTTGTATCACCATTTACAGCAGACGTTTCACTCTGACTTGAGCCATTAACAAGTGACTTACTGGATTCATGTTCTTCACTCTTGCTACTCCCATTTGTGATAGTCAATTTTTTACAATCATTGTTATGGTCACTATTTGAATCTTCACTATTTACAGCTCTGTTGCTGATATCAACCAAAGATTTTTTCTTTTTCTTTTTCTTTTTCTTAGACTCAACTTTATCCTCTTTGCAAGTAAATTCTTCACCCAAACAAGACCCAGCATTTAAAACATCTTCAGTATTTCTCCTTTTCCTCCTTTCCTCTTTCTTGCCTTTAATACAATCCTTGTCCTGTTTCTCTTGTTCTTTTTCAGTTTCTCCATCATGTTTTCTCTTTTTTCTTTTCTGTTTTACTTTCCTAGTGTGATCTTTTTCACCACAGTTTTCCTCAGTTGACCCATTTACTAAACATGAAGACTTTTCAGCTTTTTTCCTCTTTTTTCCAACAGGAATCCCATTTGAAGTTTCACCTTCTTGCACAAGGTCTCCTTCCTCAAGTTGCCCTAGTTAAAACAAAGTGATTAAGATGATTTCTGCAGAACATTCGGGCAATAATGGCAAAAATTAAGTTACCATAAACCTTCAAGACATGGCAATATTTTCAATACAGATGAAAAGAACTCATCTAGACTTGAGCTCTCAAGCTGACCATGCTAGAGAAAATTGAGCTTGAAGTTATTGATAATCAATTAAAACAAACATTCCATGTTAGTTCAAAAGTAAGAACGCACACTTTGAGCATTCTTGCAGCATTAGACATAAACTTTCTCAAGAATGGCGCTTGAGAATTTTAATCCCACTATCACTTAGAGAAATAAACTATTCAGTGAGTTGTTTTAAACAGCATTGTGCAGTTCCAGAAAATATCCATACTCCCCCACAGAAGGGATTGGAATTTCCTGGGCACTGGGAGGTTCTGTAAGGCCAAAAAAAAATTAAAGAAATGTATGAACCTTAATTGGAATTTCCAGTCGTGGGGGTCTTAGAAAAAATCTCTTCTGTGGGGAGGCATGGATATTTTCTGGAATAATTTACACATTCCAAAAGTTACAACATTATGAGTAGATTTCAAGTAAATAATTTTTACACTTATCAAGCAAACTTTGGGCAGAATCTGTCTTAAAGTTTTAAAATGAGCATCAAATAACATACAAACCGAGGATAACAATTTATTCTCTATCCAGAAAATAGATATGTAAACCACAAACTGTAGAAAGTATATAACTACAATGTTCATGCCATAAGGGACTATAGCACTAAATGTTTCTTACCTGTTGATTGTTTTCTCAGCCTGTAATATTATTAAAAAAGAGAAAAAATATAAGGCATGGCAAATTTGGAGCATCAAAGATATTTGATCACTGCAGGAAATAATTACAGAGCAACTGCAGGCTGATTGCAATGATTGAAGGACTTGATTTACTGATTACAATGGCAGGTTGATCAATTGGTTGATGGGTTGGCTGATTGAGAGCTTATTTAGCTAACTGTGTGCAAAACAGAATGACCAGCTGGCCTGGATGGTTGGTTGACTGACTGACTATTGACTGACTGGAGAGAAGGTGGCCAGATCGATGGGTGGATGTACCAACTGACTTACTGAAAAACTGACTGACTGCCCACCTACCTGAGAAACATAACGTCTTACAGACAAACAGATGGACAGACAGGCAAATGGATGGATGTAGGATGGACTGACTGACCGACCAACCTGACTTCTTTAGTCATAGCCTGACTCACCGGCATACCTTACCTCTTTGACCAGCTAAAGAGCTGGTTTCTATTCCTACCCAGAACATTTCTGTCGCTTGCTAAAGTGAACAATCTGTCAGCAACTGCAGAAAAGTCAACCTTGAGAAAACAAAAAAATTAACAACGCAATGATTTACAGTTCAAAACATGTTAATTTCTGTACATTTTAATTAAAGAAAGAGTTCTACAGGGGCTGATGAAATGCACAATGCAAGGCCATTACTATGTTCAAAGGCACAAGGACTTTGGATTACAGAAATATTCAATATAAATTATCCATATAATTATTCCTGATTTCTTAAAAGTAATAACCGTGAGTATATCTTGCATGTGAGGATTGTCTGACTGGGGAGACCAGGTGCCTAAGTTGAACTTACAATGCAATAAAGCATCAACGAAACTGTCTAAAATGTCTATAGCTGAATGTTTCTCTTCTAGTTGCTGCTGTTGTTGTGTGCTTTACTGTAATAGAGTTTACGTACATGTGGGTTACACTAGCAGTACGGTATAGGCAGAGGCCTTTAAGATCGGAGGACGAGGACGACTACAACTACGAGTTTTCTGTTCTGAGCACGCGCACTTCGAAAAATGTCAGCCTCCAAACCTTATGCGCATGCTCAGTACAGAAAACTCGTACTCGTAGTCATCCTCGTCCTCCGATCTAAAGGTCCCTAATGATAAAATGACAACCACGATATGAACTGAACATTTCATATTGTGTATTATTATGTACATACTGAGATTTACACAGTGAAAAGCCGCAGAGTAAATTTTTTGTTTGCAAACCGATGTAAACCAATCAAATGTCACGTATCACTTTTCCCACATGTGAGAAAAGCGATACGTCCAATCAGGAGCCACCTATCATATTTTTTCATGTGTGAGCCGTAAGGCAAGTTGAAGTTCATTCAAGGCTGGTTGGCGCAGTTTCGTACACTGCACAAGCCATTGCTTTGAGAGTCTGAAGAGAGCAAATAGTTTTTATTTGCATTATTCTCCTACTATTCAAAGCTGAAACAGAAAGGAGGTGGAAAAGAATTCGAATTGAGGAGTCAGACTCCAACTAAACAGCCTTGAACTAAGATAAGCCAAATTTATTTCAAAAGTTTTGGATTTTATTTGAGCTCTTTCGCTTTTCATGAAGCTGCTTTCTTTCAGTGATTAGTGTTTGACCACATTTGTTTAAATAAAGCTTGCCGGTGTTCAATCTCAGTATGTATATAACAAACATAATACCACAAGGAAAGTGCTTTGTACGGTGTCTACACACTCGTTGTTTTGTATCAGAAATCTCACTCCTTCGCTTCGCTCACTTGTTCGATTTCTGATATGCCACAACTCGTGTGTAAACACCATACGCGCGCACTTTCCATGAAGTATTCTATATATACGCTACTCTAACAAATTAGAATTCAGGTCTACAAACACAAACAAGAGAAATGAACAGATATGACCACTGGTTTCTATTGTTTGTGTTCTCTAGGACTCGCTGCCAAACTGAATTTTAATATTTTGAAAGCAGTCTATTACATGTACATATACATGTATTACCTTAGACCTGACAGTCTTCATTGTTTTATCTGCTTCATCAGTACCACGATGAACAAGATACTCAAACAAACTCTTCTTTACAGCACCAGTGACAGTCACACTACAAAGAAACAGATCTAATAAACAAGGGAAAACAATTTTTCCTTTCATTTTGTTCCAACTAAGGGTCAACACTTAGAATGAAAGTTCTCTATATTCTCCATGCTTATTAGATAAATTAATTCATTTACCTTAACTTTGGGTTGATAATTATTTAACATTATTAGCTTAGTTTAGACCTAGACACAAGAGGTACATTGTATCACAAACTGATCTTTCATAAAATTGAGAATGGTGTGTTTGTTAAGACCTAAGCATGCTTAGAAAAGCATCAAGACTAAGCTGTAATGGGTAGACTTCTTAAGGTTAATGTGGTGACATAAGGGATCAAGCAACCACAGGCTTGTTAAGCCCACATGTAACAGTCCAGTACTCCACTCAGGAAGACAAATTGGCTCCCAGGTGAAATGTAAGTGCCACCTGAAAATATTATGTTGGGTGGTAGGAGAGTAGCAGCCTTATCACAGACTAGCACACCATCAAGGCGGGGAAGGTGAAGGGAGTTCAGCAATATCCTAGTCATTTCTTGCTATGGGAACCCATGGAACTAGCAGACAGCCAACAACTGATAACATGTACATTGTAATTTCAGTAGCTGAAAATGGGTCTATCAGCAGATGAAATTTCACCAGAAAAAAAAAACAATTTAAGCCATGTGGACATTTTGAGGAAAGCTAACCGGGCTGCTTTGTTTTCTTCTCATCTACTGTACATCTTTGAGAACCAGAAGCAAGTACCAGAGTGTCAAGCTCTAAAATACCAGTTGTGTAAATTATTTCTGACATGATATGTAGAAATCTTACTTTTTAGAGTATGCTGCCAGGAGGATTAGTGGATCCAGAAGTTTTAGCAAAACAGAAGCAGGAACCTGCAGACAGTACACATGAACACATTCAATAAGCATTGAAGCACATGAAATACATGTACCTCTTGTACAAACGTTTTGTGGGTAAAACAATGCATGTGACATCCCAGAGAGGACTTCCATATAAAAAAAAAGATGGGAGTGGTTGTCATACGTTTTGGACAAAGCTATTTTCGTACTTCTAAGTACATGTATGTTAAAAAAACATACTTAGAAAAGCCAAAAGGTCAAAAGGTCCACAGTAAGAGCTTTGGTGGAAGCTTTTAGGGTACTAACACAAAAAGTTTGCCAGGTTATGTTTTTCACTGCCATCAATCACCTTAGGTGACCTTGCAGGAAACAAATTACACAAATTTAGCAGTTCATTTCAATAGGTTCAAAAGGTCGCGACTGTGAGCTATGATTGGCAGAGCGTGATCCAGGGCTGTCATTAAGTGTTCAGTCACCTGTACCCTTGTTCTTTGCACCCATAGCAAACCTGTTACGTTGTGGGTCAATTCTTTCAATGATAGGCAATTTCAGCTGTAGCATCGAGGGGAAATCAGGCATACTGAGTCATAACAGGTGTTACTGGTTACGGCCTATTAATGTTAATGATTGCTCTGTGATTCAATAGTTTTTTTCTTTGTTTAAGGTGCGTTAAATGTTGTCATGGTTATACTTGACAGCAGGAAAAATGTAAACATTGGTTTAAAGCACCATTTTCAATGCCATCAAAACTATTGACATTTCATGGGAAAGTGAATTCTTATTGCTTTATCGTTGTGTTCCTGAAAGTATGTTTAATTGTCTTTAGTAGTTTCACAGTGATTTCCTTTGTTTTGACATGCTCCAAATAAAATATGACAGCCAAACTTTCACTTAGAAAGAAAAAAAAAAGGTGTGCTTGACTAGGGTCCTTAAATAGTTCACATGCAGGTTATTGAAGGAGCAGTTTGTAACCAATGATGTTCTTGTACCTTGTCATCAACAACACTTTCAAGCTCTGTCACAAATACAGATACCATGTGAAGGCGAATTCCATCAGGAACCTGAATGAAAAAACTTAACTGTTCATTACTTGATCGATATCTAGTTCCCTTTTCCATATAAGTCATTATCAAACAGACAAGTATTGAATAAATGAACAAAATCATCAACTTGAAGGATCATCTTGATGTATAACCCAAAAAAACAAAAAACAAATAATAATAATAATAATAATAATAATAAAAAATAACCAAATTCTCAGAATAAATTGAGCCAAAAAAATCATGTGACAATTAACAAGTAAGAAGAATTTGCATGTACATGTACATGCATGGATTAAATATATATCTTATTTGAAGGTTAAACTGATAATACACATAGATCCTATACGAAAAGTGAAGTATTTTTTCTTGCTCCAAAGAAACAAAAAAGCAACAGACACTGCCACATCTACTTGGGATACACGTACATTCATTAAGGGTACACCACCATTTGTCACAGCAAACTTCATGCTCAAATATATCTTTGAATGTATTGCTCAGGAGTATTATTAACATTTTCAGCAGGAAGTCAACTAATTTCACCTTTTTGCCTTTAATGAAAGCCCTGATTGTTTCTACATTTAAAGGGAACCTCTGTTAAGGGAGTTGTATGCTATACAGAAAAACAATTAATTCACATACTGCTTGGCTGGTAGGATTCATAGGCTCTCCATGGTAAATATTGCTCACTTCGCTAACCAACCTGACAGAGCAAAATTGTTTATTGTTAGTACTTACAACAGAACATTCCTCTCTTATAAAGTACTCAGATTATTGCAGCAATAACTTGATATAATTTACCATTCTTCCCAGGCAGCTTTCTTGAGAAAATTAAAAGTTTCTTTCACAAAGAAACGGATGAGCTGAAAACAGAGGAAAACAATATATAACATTACCATGAAATTGTGTTGGAGAAAGAAAACACATCTTCACTGTACTGTAACAAGGTTTTGGGCTTTAGTTTCAATCTTGCCAGACCTTCTCCTGGTTTTGGCAGCATCAAGTAACCAGAGGGATCACCTCTAGAATAGCCTGCTAACAAAAGCAGATTTCCAGCTTTTGTTTTATTTCTTGGTCAATTGAAACAAAGGCTGGAAACATGTTCCCCTTGAAGGCATGCACTTATCCACTGCATGGTTAAACCCTTGGATTAAATCTACTATTACCCATTTACATGTATATCCCTGGGTGGAGAGGTACATGTACATTGCAGGGCTTTCAAAAACGGCGGTACACCAGGCAAAGTGACTGGCTGTCGGGAAGATGTTGCGTGTGTGATTTGACCACTACATGAAAGTTTTTCATATTAAGAAGCTCAAGTCAAAATGTTTCTCCTTCGTGTAAAAATCAATTGCTTTCCTGTGGAAAACTTGAATGAAATCCCTACTACTTTGTACCAGTAAGAGTAGAGTGTACTGACCAATACAGTGCAATGACGTTTTAGCAGGGCTCACCCCCAGACCACTCAATCTGGAGCTCTTCACTCTTACCATTACAAGATAATTTGGTTTTATCAACTGGGTTGATAATGTGAATTGGTCACCGTAAAGAGATTCGGAAGCTGACCTTTGAGCATTAGCCCCTCGTCGAAGCAAAGGGAAGAAGGGCTAACGCTCAAAACATCAGCTTTCGCATCTCTTTACGGTGGCCAATTCACACTATCAACCCAGTTGATAAAACCAAATTATCTTGTAATACTACCCAATGCAGCACCACAGTTTCTTTAGAAACTTACCCCTTTACCCTAACCATTAGACTGTCACAGATCTAACTCTGAAACATGAATTATGGTATAAATTTTATGATTCAAACTTTTATGATTGATTAATTCTATTGCTTATGGTGGCTTACCAAGTAAAACTTGTCCAGTCTTAGCCGGTCTATTCCATGCCATTCTCTTTGCATTGTTTTGAAAAATGTTTTAATGAAAAGTAGGGCTGAAAAGAAATACAATACTTCCATCAATGTTTGTTAGAGGATCTACATGAAGCAACATCAATGTCATTGTTTTGTTTCCGAAGGAGTTCAGTGTTATAATTCATGAAAGAAATTTAGTCAAAGAACAATAACTACACTTTCTAGAAGCTTGTAATTCTTGTTAATTCAGGGTTGTCAGTAGGTTTCTGAGTAGGAGGTTCCATCCAAAAAGTACGTGGCTATTTCCATTTTATTTCTCCAATATCACACTCAGAACTGACCCAACATTAGGAGTAACCGGTGCAGTTTTCAAAAAAGCCGGTGAAATGCGCCAGTTGCCGGCTTATTTTGACAACCCTGTTAATTACACAGGACTTCTTGGATTATCAAAATTAATGAATGACAAGTCAAAACTAGAATCCTGTTCTGTGACTAGACAACAATGCTTCCTGAGAAATAATAAAGTTTCCCATACAATACCTGATTTTTCATTCCTGAAGCTGAGTACAAGTTGAGAGATATTCAAAGCCAGCTCTTCCTGTCAATAAATGACCACAACAGAGTTAGTCCTGAACTGGTGAATCCATGACCAGAGTGGACTCATTGGTTCCTTTTATGTACCATGATCGAAGTGATCTTGGATCACTGATCCTGATCCAGATCACTCCAAAGGAACACACCTTAAGTTCACAGTTGACACTGTAGATATCATTAATTACATCACTGTGCATCTTGAACTTACACCTGGCACACCTTTTAAAAGCTGACTGACATGTTAGTGGTGATTAGAATTTTTATTGACAACACTTGTCTACCCTGATGCTCAAGTTAAGAAAATTCATCAAAAGATAATAAATTGGTCTTAAAAGCAACCCAGGCCTAATATTCTTCACTGACAGCAAAAGAGCATTCTAGAAAATCTTCACGGTAGCCTTGGTTTAAGAACATTTGCGCTACTTGTTTCCATGCATTTTTACTGCACACACAAATTTACACGCCCAGTGGCGGATCTAAACTTTGAGCTGAGGAGGGGGTCTGGTTCTATTTTACTTGCCCAGCCAGCTTTTCTTCCTTCAGTCATTTCTTCTTTTTTTGCCCAAAATAAGACGGGGCATCCGCTAGATCCGCCACTGCCCTCACATCATGCATGAGAATGAGAGCATGCGCTAAATGATAAAATGAACAATGATAGGGCAGGTGGTCATTGCTATAGCTTTGCCTGGATTTAACAATCTTGGACATTCGGTGACCCTTATTTTCCTTTTGATGGATCATTTTCTCTACCAATTTTCTACATTAAGCAAGTAAGTGAAGAAAATCTATTACTAGAAGTTTGAATTTTCTGCAAAATGCACCATCAAATTCTGTTCTTTTGAGCTCTTCGTTTATACAAGTGACGGTTTCAAAAATCTTGAAGAGTTCAGTTTTGTAAAAATGTTGATAACACTTGGAATTACTTACACAACAGACCCACGTCCACAAAATATGACTACAATCGTTTGTTTCGATTGACTCGCCTTCAATAGTTTTTAACTATAAACCCTTGTAGACCTTGCTGAATATGTCCACCAATTTTTCAAAATAAGGGTAGTTTTCCACAAGCTTTATCTCTGAAATGGAATAGGTGACCTCCAATTTTTTTTTGCATTTCAGACACAAGTAACTCATTATCTGACTGCAGTAAAAAAAATTAAAAATCTATCAACTGGAAAATTTCTGTACAAATGTCCTTAACATGCACAGGTTTCACACTAAATAATGGCATACTAATTATACCTGGATAAGAGGTTTATCTGACATCCACATGCAGTAGAAGAGTCCCTTCCATATTTTCAGCAAATCAACCTCGCTGAAACCTTTAAAACAATTTACATTTCACAAATGATTTCTGGAAATTTATGTCATTGCTATAAAGCTCACTTGTAAATGTCATGAAATGCATGGGTTTAAAACCCATGCATTTCTCTGAATTTTTTTAACTTTAGTTCCAGTAGTCTTTCGTCAAAACTCACACTCGCTAACTCAGAACTTGGTCCCACACTAAAAGCTTTTCGTAGAATTCTACTAGTATACTAAATGCAAATGCTACTATCTGATTTGTTGAGCTACTCATATACTTTTTAACAATAATTAGATGATGAGCTCAAAATTTCTATCAAGTGATACTTGACGAGGGCACACCCTGAGTCAACTATCACACATAGAAATCGAGAGCGAATAATGTAATTGTTTTCAATTGGTATAAATCTACTAGTCATTCAAAACTTTAGCTAAATCCTCTTCACATAAACTTTGAAAATGTCAAGAAGTGGGCGTCATTTTGTTAACAAGTGTACACTGCTACGTCACTCACTGTCCATCACAGAATAGTGAGTAGTGTAGCCAATCAAAGAATGGCATTCATGATAGAATGCTAGTAGATTTATACTAACAGCCATTAGAGTGCAGTTGCCCTGGTCGTGTACAAAATGGCAACTTTTTTACCATTTTCCTGAGGTTTTGGAGAAAAGTTCAGACCCAAATGGGTAACAATGCTTCAAAAAGAGACTGAGTGAAGGACATTGAAAAACGGGTGTGCACTCATAGACAACTGCAAATTTCCAAGGACAATTCCATCCATGCGATTTTGTTAAATCATGTTAACCTTAATAATGAAACGAAAAAACTAAATGGACACCGATATCTGTGTTAATTTCACTTAGAATTCTACTTAAACAATTAGATTATTTGCTCTCAATTTACTATCACAACTATCACCACTAAATTTTCTCTGATTCTTATTGGTTTAAATTGATCATGTACTAATTTCTAGATACTAATTTAGTTTATTTCCACACTACAATAAAATATAAAAAGTACAGTCTGTCTCCGCCTACAAATAGCAAAAGCTAATCGCGTTGGGTGGAGCTACACGCAATCTGTGGTTAAACCGGTAATTGCCAAGTTACAACAATACAACAATATTAGATTAAATACAACAATATTAAATTAAAGGAATAAAAGAAAAACATGATAGTGTTCATCCACGGAGAGACACTATCAGCCTGTAGTGCCCGTCCAAAGAAATTACCCAGATGTTTAGCACTCATCTGCGAAACTTTTTCTGTAAACAAGCTGGCTTATAGAAAATAAGTAGGTTTTAGTTGGTTTTTTTTTTCATTTTCACATTTTTCTGTCACAGCTTTCATCTAAAAAATTTGAAAATAATTCAACATGATTTGAAAACTGGCGCGGGGAAGAAAATCTTGTGGCAAACAATAAAGATGATAGAGTGTTTTTGGCTCGGAACTATCGGTCTGATGGTTGCCCCTTGGAAATTTGATGTTCTTAAATACTAGCAAATGTTTGTTTTAATAACATCAAATTTCCGCGGAGCAACTATAAGCCGATAGTTCCTCGACAGAAACACTCTATTGTTTAAATAGAAATCTCGAGCTCATAAATCTAGTTGTTAAATATAATTTCTTGTGTCTATGTTTCAGTGTTTACAAGCAAGTTCATTTTGTAATTTAGTGAAGTAAAGTAAGTAAAGTAAAAGCTTTATTAATGTGTCAATGTATTTAAGCTTAGTTTTCACAACTAATTGGGGACACAAAAATTAAAAATTATTTACAAACTAACAAGCAATTTAGTACCACCGTACCTGGACCATCCTTCGGCCGGCTTCTTATCCAAGCTCGAAGCTTATTCACGGCTTTATCTCTTATTATCTTCTCGTTTTTCGCTAGTTTCTTCGCAAGTGTTCCTCAGCGCCGCGGGCCGCCATCTTAGATTTACAACCACTTGCTGCTCGGCGCATGCACAGCATTAGCACAACCGCTAAGTCCTAGATATAAACTCTTGGTCTCGGCCATCGTAACTTGATTAAGAAGATAAAACAAACAGCGGTGATAAACATATTGAAAACTTTCATTTTATAATCTTGACGTTTCGTATGCTAGTCAACATACATTTTCAAAAGAATAACGGTTACAAATTTTTTTGAAAAGCTATTTATACTGTATAAATGGGGGTCTGGAACCTAGACAGAAAACAACTGCAATTAATAGAAATTTAAGACGTTTCAAACGGAAACTGTCTGTAAAGGGACAATGAAAAGGCTTTCTAATAGAGTAAAAGCTTTTCACTGCTGACATTGGCATTCAAAGCTGGCTGTAACTCTTGTATAAACAAGGTCTCCTTAACTTTACAATGGTAGTCAGTCTTGCCAGATGCCAAAATGTCAAAATGGTCCCAGTTGATGTTGTGGCCAGTTGTTTTAACGTGATCAGCAATTGCAGAAGAGTGATCGTGTTTCGAAAGGGCCTTGAAATGTTCCGTTTTCCGGTCGTGAAGTCTTCGCTTCGTTTTCCCAATGTAAAAATCTTTGCAGTCCCAGCAGTTAGCTTTGTAAATGACTTTGGATAATTGTGATCGGTTGAGTCGGTCTTTGTATGGGAAGAAGGATTTGATGCGTCGGGTGTTTTGAAAAATAACTTTAACATTAACAAAAGAGTAGAAACGATTAACACAAGATTTAAGACGCTTAGTAATGAGGTTGCTATGGAGACCTATATAAGGTAATAAAATAATAACATCTTTCTTGGGGACCGTTGTAACGGGTTCTTTTGGCTTATTCTTGTTCTTGTTCAGGACATCATTGATATTAAAAGTGATGATGCCCTGAGGGTAGCCATTTTGCAGCAAAAGCCTTTTGAGATCCTCGACAGCGGATTGTAACAATGAAGCAGTGGAGCAAATACGGAAGCATCGATAGGTTAGCGTGCGGATAAGATTGATTTTGTATTTGCGCGGTGTAAATGAGTCCCATTTAGTATAGAGTCCAGTAAATGTCTTCTTCCGGTAAACAGATGTGACAAAAGTATTGTTTGGGCAGCGTTTCACAAGAATGTCCAAAAACGGAATCTCTTCTGCTTGTTCAAATTCAATAGTGAATTTGATGCTATTGTGGCGGCTGTTGACGTACTTCAAAAACTCGTTAGCGGCACCTTTGCTGTCAAACATGGAAAAAGTGTCATCAACATATCTATACCAGTATAAATAGCTTTTCAAAAAAAATTTGTAACCGTTATTCTTTTGAAAATGTATGTTGACTAGCATACGAAACGTCAAGATTATAAAATGAAAGTTTTCAATATGTTTATCACCGCTGTTTGTTTTATCTTCCTAAGATATAGATCGATGTAGTCTGACACGAAGTGTCCCCTATACAGCATTCCTATTCGAGCTACAATCTTGGACAGTATAAAATGGAACAATTATCCCCCATCCCCCCAAAGCAATAATGAAGGCGCGAAGGAGCAAAAAACGAGCCATTTTGGCAAAGCATAATGAAGGCGCGAAGGAGCAAAAAAACGAGCCATTTTGGCATCATTGAAATGGAAGGAGGGGTGGTCCAGATTTTTCATTCATATTGTCCAAGATTGTAGCTATGGTGTGGTCGGAAGCGAACAGTAACCGAGGGTCTGGCTGTACACATGTGTGCTCAAAATATCATATTTCAACACAGAGCACTCATGCAATTTACGTGCTACAGTTCCCGTATTTAGTCAAGTAGCGCCGCCCTCAATAATCGCCTCCTGGAATAAGCGCCTAATTAAGCGAGACCGTCGCATTTGAGACAAAAAAAGTTAATAAGTGCCGCCCCGAATATAGCCTCCTGCGCAGACGTTCTTAGGCTTGTCACGCGTTCCTCCGTGGGGAGGAACGCGTAACAAGCCTAAGACGTCTGCGTGGGGGCTACCCCGAATACGCGCTGCGGTCCCGACTCGGCGCATATTCAGGAATTCCGTAAAACTTAAAAGCCACTATAAAAGCACTCTAAATAAGCATTGGAAATTTCATCAAAAGCGCTTTCCGGCGCGAGTGTAAAAATTTTAAGAAGCCGGTGTAACCTTTTTATCTAATTTTAATATTTTATCCTTATTTATTGTACTTGTATGCTTTTTAACTTTTTTTAAAAATTTTTAGCTACTGTATATTTATAATTTCATACTGAGAAGCCACGCCTTGAAAACCACCTGAGGGGGAGGGTGCCTCCTGGTTAAAAGATCTATCTTATAATGCCTATTCCAGTAAATCCGTATCTACACTAATTTATGTCCTCTATGTGAAAAGTCTTGTAAAAAGTTATGTATGTTCCCAGCTTGACCCAGGAGCACCCTACGGAGAAAGGGACTGTAGAGTAATAAATTTTTCAATTTATTTTTCTGATTTTTTTAAGTTTTTAACTTTTTATATGGCGTATATCATGACCATTTACAGGATATCCCTCCGGGCATTACTAGACTTACAAGGTTTTATGAATATGCTTGTAAAATTGTCTTGTGGCGCAGTATATCGCACTATCGTTTCAAAATTATTAAATAAGCCATTGAACCACGGGAGGCTTCACTTCATTAATAAAAGGCAAAATGGAAGCGCGATTATCACGCAAAGTTAATGAGACATTATCTTTTCATCAAGCTCTTAATTTTTCAGTTTTTCACAGTCATCTATAAAACTGAGTGATTGTGCGTGCGCCACTAGTAGTATAAAGTACGTTTTAGAGTGAAACGTTTGCATTTTTTTTTGGCTATGCGTCGCTTTGCCCGTCGCTGAGGTGGCATGATAACCCAGATATATGGTACAGAAACAAGACGGGGTTGAATACAAGTGTTTTTCGAAAAGATCAACCTTACATTGTTTTGAAATATAATCTCTAGTTGATTTTATAGTTCTACCCATATTGACGAGATTCATAAACAAACAAATGGAACTAATCATGGATATCTATCTATATCGATAAAGAATAGCTAAAACGTGCATATGTTTTACACCTCTTGGTAGATCCTGGTCTGAATTCCCGCATACAGCAACTGTGTTGGTTGTGAGAGAAATCAACCGACGTCTTTCGTCTCGTACTGGAAGAACCTTTCAAACTATTAACGAGTCCTCGTTAAGAACCTTTGTTGCTTTAACTGTTCCTCCTTGCTGAAACGGCAACAACACGATCGACAGAAACAACTCCAAACTCTCGTGGCAAATAGTCAGAATCAAACCATGGCAAAGCTGTTGGGGAACTGAGTCGGCTTTTGAAAACACTGGTGCACTCTCCGTAGTAGGACGAGCCACTCATTATGAGTACGTTTGCCAACGCGCGCAGAGTGTAATGCTTCCCATCACCACTGCAATGCAAGTTTTTAAACATAGAACGAGTGCGTCGCCCGCGAACACGGCTCGCAGTAGCCAGTCCATGCTCTAAATGGATTCCCACTTTTCTTTTCGTCTCTGAACTTTTGCCTGCCCGCCTCTGAGTTTTTTTTCCAGAGAAGAACCACGAATGAATAGAAAACGATAGCAATTAAGCTTAGAGCGACAGAGATCATTTGGCAAACAAAAGTCAAACCTTCAAAGCTCGGACAGATAAAACGAACCAAATCAGCGACTAACACGAAGCGAAAAATAAGGTCTTGTTATAAACGCAACTTTTCCTGGCGGTATAACCCATGTCTGAAACCGTTTCTCGCTCTCAAAACAAAAGGTATTCTTCAACACTAGAAAAAGATGTGTAAGCTGTAATGATGCAGGATTACCCAGACCTCATAACCCGTTTTAAAAAAGCTCGGGCAAAGTTTGCTTGTGTTGTTAAAGCGTCGTACGGAAATACAAACATCGGACAAGCCGAAGATAAATAGCAGAATTAGCACAAACTAAGTGAAGCTTTCTTCGGTCGAGCAGCTCTGTGTTGGTTAGGGTTCCCTAGAAGGATTGTCGCATCGAAATCACGACAATGTCCAAGGTAGCTCCAAGTCCGTATTGGTAAAAATCCCAGGCAATTCCCCATGTTGGTACGGCCGAATGCCGTTCTGGCCAAGAATCGGTTCCCCCCACGACCTTTGCAATGAAAGGAAAGTTTGTGTAGCCTCTGCTTCAGGTTCGTCGGCCTTATGGTAAAATGACGCAAATCTTGTGTGATGCCATATCTTTTCAGTACTTACCTGGAAGTACGAGAAATGTTCCCACCAAAAATTGTGAATATTCCAGCTTTTTCGAGGGCTGCACGAGGAGCTATAGACACTGTGTTTCTCTCCGGAAGTCTTGAAGAGCAAATAAAAAGCAGGCTGAAAAGAGAGATTGCCGTATAATAGCAAAAACCTTCCGCAAACTTGGCTATTTATAATATAAAATAAATATAGGGAATCACAAGGAAAAAAATGCTGTCTCACAAAATGCAAATTGCGCCGATAAAATCTAACAAAACACCCTGCAGTTTTACTCTTGTGCCTTTGAAAAATATCCAGTTAACAATTTATAATGTTTTTAAGAGCGTGTTGATTTTCAGGAGCACTAATCAAACACTTCTTAGCTATTGAAGTTCACTCCGTAGGAGCGTTATGCAGACATGAGTTATTTCAACGCTTTAGGATATTTTTTCCGAAGTATAGTTATTCATAAAAATATAAATTTATTGGCTACGATCAACTGAGTTGTAGTATACACTATAACTTGTCTTGTCACTAAAGTATTTTAAAGGAGGAATTGATCTTTATTTGCAAGACGTTTTTTCCATACAACAGCGCCAAAGAAAACTTGAAGAACCGCTATATAATGAATTGATCATGATCAGCTGCTTATTTTTATCAATTCAATATAATTAATTAATTTTAAACTCGTATTTATGAAAACCATATCTTTTATTCTTTAGATAATGCTTTCGACCCGAGGAAATCAAGTTTACTTCCAGTAAACTGGTCTGTACTATGATAAAGTATAGAAAAAAAGAGACGGCAAACTAGTGCAAAGGGCTTCCGTCATGTCGTGTTTTTTGCCAATGCCACGCTGCGCGGAATGTTTTAAAACAAGAAATAATTATATACGTA
>JAHPZR010047884.1:0-12500 GCA_019787425.1 Platygyra sinensis
AGAGACTACTGAAAGACAACAAACAAGTTTTCTTGGGTACATTCAGGAGAAACTTCGATGAAATATCTGTTCGGGAGAGTCCACCCGTTCTAAGACTTTCGGATAATGCATTTCCAAAAAGCTACTGATTTCTCACTAAAACATCACCTAAAAGATTCGCAACCAGAGAAATGCAGGGAAAAACAGTCCCTTAGATTTTTGGAAGGGATATTTTTGAAATTTCTTGCTCTAAAAAAGGTCGCCTAGCATTTTCAGGTAAGAATAAAGTTCGCAGAGAAGTTCTTCGAAGGTAACGTTCAGCTAGCAAATTCTGAAATGAAGAGTTCATTCCCTAAAATTTTCGGGCACTTAAATCTTAAGCTAAGAAATCCGAACAGATCAAATTAAAACAACTCTTTAAACAGTCTTTAAACATTACAAGGAGCCCAGAAATTATGGCGTACCATCGGGGCCAAAATTCAACTTTTGAATTTTGCTTGTACGTTTGGCATTCGATGTTGTAGTTTTACAATTTGTACTTACATCTGCAATTCAACATTCAAGTTTGCAATTTCTTTATTCCAATTGACGATTTGACATTGTTTGTTTCACAATTCAACATCCAAGTTTACGCAATTCAACATCCAAGTTTACAATTCACAATCCAAGTTTACGCAATTCAACATCCAAGTTTACACAATTCAACATTCAACTTTGAAAAATGCATGTTTTCGATATCCAACCGCAATCCAGTCAATGACAGTCAGTGTGGGCTCAGAAAACTATCAAAATTCTCCCTGTGTAGGGGCTAGCAAAGGCAGGTCACGCTACCCTAGACAGTAGCTTTTACCACGTAAAAATGGCGCCGTAGTCATTCTTTTTACACTCAACACGCGATCGTACGTAAGTAATTTATTTGTAAGTTCAGATACACCACATTCATATATCTCACTGTCCTTTCTGGGTTTTGCCGCCTATGAACATTGTGTGACCATAAAGCATTTTAGCTGGTGAGATTGAGACGAATTTCAATCTTTTTGTGTATTCATTTCCAGGCCGGGTCTGAGTTTTCGTGATCAGCCATTTTGTTTTTCTTCGGCTCCAAGCGTTTGCGGAAAGATTCGACAACGCAAGAAGCTGTCTCCGATCCAATCGAACAATCTTTGTTGACTGGGACATTTCTTTCGAGCAGCAGCACTGCCGCAAAATCATTGAAATTTCCTACCACTTCTACTTCTTCTATTGGTCAGGAGCCCGCTAAGATTCTGATTTTAGTTTTAATACTTGCACTCCAGCACTTTTCCTGACATCAACTCCTGTGGCCAAGGTCAAATCGCCTTCTGTGCACGTGCCTTTCAAATCGGTTGACACGGCTCCGACTTCGACCTCAGTGAAAGCTGTTATACAGTACCCAAGCAAGCCTGTGAATCAAACACTTGCGAAAGAGTACGAGGCTAAGAACGTCTACGTGGGAGGCTATTATAATCGCGGATATTCCCCAGTTTTAGCAGGGTATTATTCGGTCACGTGACGCGTTTAGGATAATCGCGCGCGAGCGGAAATATTTGATGGATCATAATAAACAATAGACCCTTTGCATAAATGGCGCCTAAATTTGAATAACAATACTTGGTCCATCCTTAGGCTCACGTTCATGTTTCAAGACAAAGGAAATTTCACATGAATGTGAGGCTATGGATGTACCAAGTATTGTTATTCAAATTTAGACGCCATTTATGCAAAGGGTCTATTATTGGATGAGGTTGAGCATGATATCATGAATTATCAATACCGAGGTCTGTGTTATCTGCCTCAGCCTACGGCTTCGGCAGATAACACAGACACGAGGTTTTGATAATTCATGATATCATGCGAAAACCGAATTCAATAATTGTTTTCTTATACATTTTTCACATAATTGATCCTCAGAAACAGAAGCGAAGCGTTCAGCTATATTTTGTTTCTGAGGAGAACACTCCAAGGGGCTTAGTAACCAGGCAGACATTGAACTTGACATGATAAATGCAATATCTGCGGCAGATATTGCATTTATCATGCCAAGTTCACAAGCTATTGTGAATTGATTGAATGCTCTCGACCAATCAGATTTTTCATAGTGAGTCTGATGTATAATAATGGCAAATATAAAGTCAGCAAAAAAGCACTGGTAATATTGTGAATAAAAGTAGGAAGAAGTTATCGAGACTTAAGCTCTCAAGCCGACCCTGCGAAAGAAAATTGAACTTGAAGTTATCCATATTTCAATTAAGGACGTTCGCGCGAAATTTTTCTAACATTGATTTTTTTCTGAAAATTTTACCATTGAAAGATCATGAGTTAGCGATGTCAGAAATGTAAAAAAAATGGGGGGTCACCGACTTCGTTTTGGAAATAACATGCCCGGAAGAACACCTAAATCTGAGTAAATCGTGCTTCGTTAGCGAAGAAGATCAAAGTGGCTGCAAGTCCCAAAATATTGTAATTAGAGCTTTGAAGGGAAAAGTTCTCTGCCAAATATGGTTTGGATGGACCTATTAAGCAAATTTAGTCAACTTGTGAGGTTCCTTAAAGAATAAGTTCGCATTTAGCGACCATGGTTTCACGCGCCTTGCAGCCGCAAGATGGCAGGATTCCATGTCCCGTGGGCAGAAATATTCAAATTTTTTAAACTTCCCACATTGATTTTTTTTTCATTTTTGGATAATGTGTAGATAATTGCAAATAAAATCTGTTTCTGAAAAGAAAAGTAGGGGTCACCGGACGTCCAAGATCGTTAAATCCAATCAAAGCTATAGCAATGGCCATCTGCCCTATCATTGTTCATTTTAGTACTTAGCGCGCGCGCTCGATGTATGACGTGGCATGGCGTGGCATGTGGATTTGCGTGCGCAGTAAGGATGCGCAGAAACAATTAGCGCGAACGTCCTTAAAACAGACGTCTCGCATTAGTTGAAACACAATTAAGACGCGCAGCAGTCTTACGGGGCTCTCGAATGAGAATGCTTAGGAATTTTTTTCTCGGGGTTACCTAGAGAAAATAATAACAGCGAGACGTTTTAAAGTGGTACTATAACGATATTCGCATCTTTCCTATCCAGCCATTTCAAAATTATCTTGAAATAATTCCACCGACGCAGCGCCACAGTTTCTTTAGAAACTTACCCCCTTTACCGTAGTTTTAGCCCTGATTTGTCGAACTCTCCGATTTTTCAAACCAATTTTTCGTTTCCCTTAAAGGTTCGAAAAATCGGTATTCCACTGTAATTTTGGAATGTTAACAGTGTCATTAGACGTGAGAATTGTGCAGGGTTTTTTTTAACTGCGATTTGAGTGCGTTTGCACAAGAACATATGCTTTCAAGTTTTGTGTACTTTTTTCCGGCAATAAGGTGACCGCTCCCTTTATAGCATCAAACAAACAGGTCTCCGTAAAAAGTAGACAGGATATGGCGAGTGTCGGAGGGCAGAAGGAAAAAATGCGGATGGCGTAAAACGGAAGACAAATGCGGATAGAAAAATGCGGATATAGTAACATACCGATGGAAAGTTACAAATGACCATATTCGGATGATAAAATATGACTTACGATGTTCTATGACGTCCCAGTGGCGAATAAACCAGGTCATCCTATAGAATTTAGGCCCTGAGAAGTCCAACATTTTTAGTCAATCACATAACATGTTAAAGCATTTCAAGTTTGCGCCTGCCGGATCTAAAAGAAAAACAAAAACAAAAAACAGAGCAGTCTTGATCGAGAAATAACAGACTAGCCTTTAATTTCCTTTTATCGTACTCCGTTCTTCTTTCATTAGCGTGCATCGAAGGACTGTCACTATATACTAACTACTCGAAGTGAAATTTCTACGGCAGAAAACAGACCAGTGCCAAATTAAATGTCACTATAGTGACCGATCGTCTCTACTTTATGCAACCTAGTTGAAAAGTTTGCAAGGAGAAGGTCGGTGACCACAGCGCCAGTGGTAGAGCACGTACTGGCATTGTAGTATATACTGCCAAGATTCCTTGACTAAGTCACGTGTGTTTGGTCGATCGAACTTATAGCGAACGGGTACAAAGCGTTTTTTAACGGCCTTGATTTTTTTAGGTGTATCACGTAGCAGTCCATGAGAGAATTAATGAGAACACTGTTTACCGTTTGCAAATATCTGCTTTAGTTCCGGAGATACATGTATTTAAGTTTGAACAGTCTGTAAAATTTGCAAATGAGATGACTGATGACGTCATACACTCAGCCCGATATTATATGAAGTATATAAATAGACATATCTTGACCAATTTTGCAGCACAGACTAATTGAAACTTGTTAGGCTAATAGTTCTACAGGAAACACACCTGCGGCTAAAAAACAAATTATGTTCCCATGACAACTCACTCTTCTCCAGTCCTCATCCACTTGATTCCAAAATGTCAGTGATTTTTAGCTCGAAAACATGAAGCGAGGCTACATGCATATGACGTACTACATGTAGTTAAAACTACATGTAGCAAGTAAGTTAAGTTTGTATTGTGGTACACATTTAGCACAATGCTACTGCAAAGAATAAAACATTTCTGAAAAAAATTGTCATTATATTTGCCAAATTTTAAGACCCCACAAGCCTTGAGATTTTTACGTTATCGCGTTTAAATATGTATGAGTACATTCAATATGTATGTGTATGTGTGTATGTAAAAGTTATTGACCAAGTGTGAGGTCAAGATAGCTGGATATTGGCCAAGTTCTATTTTCACGTGTTTATGAGAGTCGAGGTCCAAAAACTCGCAAAAATAGGAACAAGGCCAATATCCAGCCATCTTGACCGAACAAGCTTGGTCAATAAAGGATTAATTTATTATATCGCGTTCGAGGAAATGCTTCTCGCGGGACACGACGGGTAGTCCCGATCGAGCGGGCAAGATACTGGCTCCATCTTTCCCGCTCGGGTAGCCAATCACAGCTCGCGATTTGGTTTGTCTTGCCCGCTCACGGAGCTAGCCATATAATAAGAGTAGATAACGTCATCACTTGGCTAATTTACATATTTTAAAAACTTTAAAAACTCTGGAATGAAAAGAGATATTTGATATTATAATCCATCAAATATTTTCGCTCGCGCGCGATTAGTCTAAACACGTCACGTGATCGAATATATCCCAACTCGGCTGGAGAATATCCGAGATAATAGTTCGCCACTAAATTGTTTCCGATTCTTATTGGCTTAAGTTGATCACGTGACGCCCGCCCTAATTTTCATCCTCGGAGAGACACTATCAGCCCATAGTGCCCGTCCGAGGAAAATAACCGAATAGGTAATTCAATTCAATTCAATTTTGATAGTAGTCGTCCGTGAAAATTTGCTATAAACTCATGCAAGCGGGCTTATAGAAAATAAATAATTGAAATTGAATCTCCGGCAGGGATTTTTTTGTCTGTTTTTTTTTTAATTTTACATTTGGCTTTCACGGTTTTCATCTAAAAAGTTGAAAGTAATTCAATATGATTTTTGAACAATAAAACTGGCGCGCGGAAGAAAATTTAGTGGTGAACAACAAAGAAAATAGAATTTTTTCATCTCGGAACTATCGGTCTTTTGTTTTGAAATGGCTTGGATAGGAAAGATGCGAATATCGTTATAGTACCACTTTAAAACGTCTCGCTGTTATTATTTTCTCTAGGTAACCCCGAGAAAAAAATTCCTAAGCATTCTCATTCGAGAGCCCCGTAAGACTGCTGCGCGTCTTAATTGTGTTTCAACTAATGCGAGACGTCTGTTTTAAGGACGTTCGCGCTAATTGTTTCTGCGCATCCTTACTGCGCACGCAAATCCACATGCCACGCCATGCCACGTCATACATCGAGCGCGCGCGCTAAGTACTAAAATGAACAATGATAGGGCAGATGGCCATTGCTATAGCTTTGATTGGATTTAACGATCTTGGACGTCCGGTGACCCCTACTTTTCTTTTCAGAAAAAGATTTTATTTGCAATTATCTACACATTATTCAAAAATGAAAAAAAAATCAATGTGGGAAGTTTAAAAAATTTGAATATTTCTACCCACGGGACATGGAATCCTGCCATCTTGCGGCTGCAAGGCGCGTGAAACCATGGTCGCTAAATGCGAACTTATTCTTTAAGGAACCTCACAAGTTGACTAAATTTGCTTTATGGGTCCATCCAAACCATATTTGGCAGAGAACTTTTCCCTTCAAAGCTCTAATTACAATATTTTGGGACTTGCAGCCACTTTGATCTTCTTCGCTAACGAAGCACGATTTACTCAGATTTAGGTGTTCTTCCGGGCATGTTATTTCCAAAACGAAGCCGGTGACCCCCCATTTTTTTTACATTTCTGACATCGCTAACTCATGATCTTTCAATGGTAAAATTTTCAGAAAAAAATCAATGTTAGAAAAATTTCGCGCGAACGTCCTTAATTGAAATATGGATAACTTCAAGTTCAATTTTCTTTCGCAGGGTCGGCTTGAGAGCTTAAGTCTCGATAACTTCTTCCTACTTTTATTCACAATATTACCAGTGCTTTTTTGCTGACTTTATATTTGCCATTATTATACATCAGACTCACTATGAAAAATCTGATTGGTCGAGAGCATTCAATCAATTCACAATAGCTTGTGAACTTGGCATGATAAATGCAATATCTGCCGCAGATATTGCATTTATCATGTCAAGTTCAATGTCTGCCTGGTTACTAAGCCCCTTGGAGTGTTCTCCTCAGAAACAAAATATAGCTGAACGCTTCGCTTCTGTTTCTGAGGATCAATTATGTGAAAAATGTATAAGAAAACAATTATTGAATTCGGTTTTCGCATGATATCATGAATTATCAAAACCTCGTGTCTGTGTTATCTGCCGAAGCCGTAGGCTGAGGCAGATAACACAGACCTCGGTATTGATAATTCATGATATCATGCTCAACCTCATCCAATAATAGACCCTTTGCATAAATGGCGTCTAAATTTGAATAACAATACTTGGTACATCCATAGCCTCACATTCATGTGAAATTTCCTTTGTCTTGAAACATGAACGTGAGCCTAAGGATGGACCAAGTATTGTTATTCAAATTTAGGCGCCATTTATGCAAAGGGTCTATTGTTTATTATGATCCATCAAATATTTCCGCTCGCGCGCGATTATCCTAAACGCGTCACGTGACCGAATAATACCCTGCTAAAACTGGGGAATATCCGCGATTATAATAGCCTCCCACGTAGACGTTCTTAGCCTCGTACTCTTTCGCAAGTGTTTGATTCACAGGCTTGCTTGGGTACTGTATAACAGCTTTCACTGAGGTCGAAGTCGGAGCCGTGTCAACCGATTTGAAAGGCACGTGCACAGAAGGCGATTTGACCTTGGCCACAGGAGTTGATGTCAGGAAAAGTGCTGGAGTGCAAGTATTAAAACTAAAATCAGAATCTTTAGCGGGCTCCTGACCAATAGAAGAAGTAGAAGTGGTAGGAAATTTCAATGATTTTGCGGCAGTGCTGCTGCTCGAAAGAAATGTCCCAGTCAACAAAGATTGTTCGATTGGATCGGAGACAGCTTCTTGCGTTGTCGAATCTTTCCGCAAACGCTTGGAGCCGAAGAAAAACAAAATGGCTGATCACGAAAACTCAGACCCGGCCTGGAAATGAATACACAAAAAGATTGAAATTCGTCTCAATCTCACCAGCTAAAATGCTTTATGGTCACACAATGTTCATAGGCGGCAAAACCCAGAAAGGACAGTGAGATATATGAATGTGGTGTATCTGAACTTACAAATAAATTACTTACGTACGATCGCGTGTTGAGTGTAAAAAGAATGACTACGGCGCCATTTTTACGTGGTAAAAGCTACTGTCTAGGGTAGCGTGACCTGCCTTTGCTAGCCCCTACACAGGGAGAATTTTGATAGTTTTCTGAGCCCACACTGACTGTCATTGACTGGATTGCGGTTGGATATCGAAAACATGCATTTTTCAAAGTTGAATGTTGAATTGTGTAAACTTGGATGTTGAATTGCGTAAACTTGGATTGTGAATTGTAAACTTGGATGTTGAATTGCGTAAACTTGGATGTTGAATTGTGAAACAAACAATGTCAAATCGTCAATTGGAATAAAGAAATTGCAAACTTGAATGTTGAATTGCAGATGTAAGTACAAATTGTAAAACTACAACATCGAATGCCAAACGTACAAGCAAAATTCAAAAGTTGAATTTTGGCCCCGATGGTACGCCATAATTTCTGGGCTCCTTGTAATGTTTAAAGACTGTTTAAAGAGTTGTTTTAATTTGATCTGTTCGGATTTCTTAGCTTAAGATTTAAGTGCCCGAAAATTTTAGGGAATGAACTCTTCATTTCAGAATTTGCTAGCTGAACGTTACCTTCGAAGAACTTCTCTGCGAACTTTATTCTTACCTGAAAATGCTAGGCGACCTTTTTTAGAGCAAGAAATTTCAAAAATATCCCTTCCAAAAATCTAAGGGACTGTTTTTCCCTGCATTTCTCTGGTTGCGAATCTTTTAGGTGATGTTTTAGTGAGAAATCAGTAGCTTTTTGGAAATGCATTATCCGAAAGTCTTAGAACGGGTGGACTCTCCCGAACAGATATTTCATCGAAGTTTCTCCTGAATGTACCCAAGAAAACTTGTTTGTTGTCTTTCAGTAGTCTCTTATCGCGTGATAATGAAACTCAAGTGTACGGTGGCCCACAAGTGCACGCCAAATTTAATTCACTCACACCGAATTCAAATCAGTGACACCGAATTCAAATCACTCACACCGACACCGAATTCAAATCACTCACACCGACACCGAATTCAAATCACTCACACCGACACCGAATTCAAATCGGTCAGTATCGGACTACGGACTACGGACTACGGTCTACGGACTACGGACTACGGACTACGGACTACGGACTACGGTCTACGGACTACGGACTACGGACTACGGACTACGGACTACGGACTACGGACTACGGACTACGGACTACGGACTACGGACTACGGACTACGGACTACGGACTACGGACTACGGACTACGGACTACGGACTACGGACTACGGACTACGGACTACGGACTACGGACTACGGACTACGGACTACGGACTACGGACTACGGACTACGGACTACGGACTACGGACTACGGACTACGGACTACGGACTACGGACTACGGACTACGGACTACGGACTACGGACTACGGACTACGGACTACGGACTACGGACTACGGACTACGGACTACGGACTACGGACTACGGACTACGGACTACGGACTACGGACTACGGACTACGGACTACGGACTACGGACTACGGACTACGGACTACGGACTACGGACTACGGACTACGGACTACGGACTACGGACTACGGACTACGGACTACGGACTGGGTATAAAACACGGACTCAGGTATAAAACGCAGACGAAGCATTACGGACTCGGTATAAAACACGAAGAAAGGATCTACATTGAATAAATTCTCGCACGAACGTTTTCATAAATAGAACCTATCTGTATAAAGATCTATAAATTATAGAAGTCTCATTTCCCGAAAGTACCCGCTCATACAGGTTTAACCCATGATACTCAAGAGAAAATGATGGGATTTTCTCTTGCCATACTCGATTGCCGAAAAAAAAATAGAAGACACTGAAAGTCACAAAATTGACGAGCTGTATGAATTTTCGAATGATTAAATGTTTTGAAAGATCAACAGTCGAGTGAATTAAGGAGAATTCGAACGACATGTCCCGCTGTTCATTTGTACGATCATGTATTAAATAAATACACATAAATACGGCCACGGCGAAATGAGAAACAAAAAGTTGATAAATGGAAGAAGCGACATTACACAAGGATGGCAGTTCTGCACTCCTTGATATCGCCTTGGAAAAGGAAGGGGAAAAAAGAAAAAAAGTTCTTACAACACGGGTTATTCGTATTTGGTCACCCATCCAAATACTATCCTCACCGAACAGGGCTTAACTTTGTTGGGCAGACTGAACATTTTGCTGTCCTTGTGGTATAGTGACTCCAAGGTGAACGCATTTTTTTAAGTTTCAAAAATGAGAAAATGTATCAAAAAGTGAAAAAAAGATATTTGATACTGCATGGCTGGGAAAATAGAGAACAAAAAGTTCGAGGAATATGAAAATGAGAACTATTACTTGCTTTGGTGATCGGAGAAGCGGCAGTTTCGAAATAATAGGCCACTTGCACTAAGAGGTCATGTGGCATCGTTTTTATGTAAATGAAAGTTACATGATTTTGCCTCCGAAACACTATTAGTGGGTCATCTCTTAAACATAATAATAAAGATTTGGCTTTTCAAACCCGCACCATTTGCTCAAAATGAGAAAGTCCGTAGCTGGTCACGTGACCAAAACTTGATTTTTAAAATTACGAATTACCGTTTTCTGACACAAATTTTGAACTTAAACTTCAAGGAAAATGTTGAAAAGATGATGTGGTAACGTTTATAGCACATCTGAACGTAACATTTAACAAGATATAAGCAAAAAGTAGTTTTGGCCGCCATGTTGGAGTGCAAGAATATGCCCTCCAACATGGCGGCCAATACAAATCATACTACTTTGTTGAAAAATCAAAGTACCATAAATTATCTCCCTTAAATGCTTTTCCTCTCAAATTTCGGATGTATGATAATTTTTATGTGTTCTGTCAATTTTTGGCATCAGCAAGATTACAACTCACTGTTTTAGGGAAGCATTGGTCACGTGACCTCTTAGTGCAAGAGGCCTATTGCCTCGGTTTCTCGGACGAAGATGACTTTTGGCTTCCTAGCCTTGCTAACTTTTTAGTTATTTTAGGAAGCCAACACCCTTTCAGTTTTAATTTTTATTTCATGTTAATTTAATTTCTGCCAAGGGTAAGGGTCAATCAAGTTGTTGTTGTAGTCGGTCTCAAGGAGCGATAACTTTGTGAATGTGAATGTTCTCAACAGCGTTACATCTCCTCATGTACTCTCTTACTGGAAATCGAAACTGTGCAAGAAAAGAAGAATTAATATATGAAACTATACAGTCATATATCGCAGCCCTTGCCTCCTGTGCCGGCCATCTTTGGTGAGTCACTATACCACAAGGACAGCAAAATGTTCAGTCTGCTCAACAAAATTAAGCCCTGTTCGGTGAGGATAGTATTTGGATGGGTGACCAAATACGAATACCCCGTGTTGTAAGAACTTTTTTTTCTTTTTTCCCCTTCCTTTTCCAAGGCGATATCAAGGAGTGCAGAACTGCCATCCTTGTGTAATGTCGCTTCTTCCATTTATCAACTTTTTGTTTCTCATTTCGCCGTGGCCGTATTTATGTGTATTTATTTAATACATGATCGTACAAATGAACAGCGGGACATGTCGTTCGAATTCTCCTCAATTCACGCGACTGTTGATCTTTCAAAACATTTAATCATTCGAAAATTCATACAGCTCGTCAATTTTGTGACTTTCAGTGTCTTCTATTTCTTTTTCGGCAATCGAGTATGGCAAGAGAAAATCCCATCATTTTCTCTTGAGTATCATGGGTTAAACCTGTATGAGCGGGCACTTTCGGGAAATGAGACTTCTATAATTTATAGATCTTTATACAGATAGGTTCTATTTATGAAAACGTTCGTGCGAGAATTTATTCAATGTAGATCCTTTCTTCGTGTTTTATACCGAGTCCGTAATGCTTCGTCTGCGTTTTATACCTGAGTCCGTGTTTTATACCCAGTCCGTAGTCCGTAGTCCGTAGTCCGTAGTCCGTAGTCCGTAGTCCGTAGTCCGTAGTCCGTAGTCCGTAGTCCGTAGTCCGTAGTCCGTAGTCCGTAGTCCGTAGTCCGTAGTCCGTAGTCCGTAGTCCGTAGTCCGTAGTCCGTAGTCCGTAGTCCGTAGTCCGTAGTCCGTAGTCCGTAGTCCGTAGTCCGTAGTCCGTAGTCCGTAGTCCGTAGTCCGTAGTCCATAGTGCGAAGTCCGATACTGACCGATTTGAATTCGGTGTCGGTGTGAGTGATTTGAATTCGGTGTGACAGATTTGAATTCAGTGTGAGTGATTTGAATTCGGTGTGAGTGATTTGAATTCAGTGTGAGTGATTTGAATTCGGTGTGAGTGAATTAAATTTGGTGTGCACTTGTGGGCCACCGTACTAGTGTAAATGTCGATATTTATCATTGTTTGCTTGTAATAGTGAAAGTCACATGACTAATTATTTGAATTTCAAACTAAGTACAGATGTCGAGAAGAATCCAGGACCTACTCAAAACAACACTGATTCTCATGAAACAATAATTAATCCTGTTATGAAGAGTGACAGCCCAATAATGCAGTTGGTTTCTACTATGATTTTGATGCACTCTAGATTATACGAACTTGGTTTACAGGCAATAGATGTTAGGGGTGCAGGTGACTGTTTCGTTAGACTCTGTATATCACAACAATTATATGGCAATAACAACCATTGTATGCAAGTCCATAGTGCGGGAGTTCAATATATGAGAGATCACC
>JAHPZR010047885.1:0-18572 GCA_019787425.1 Platygyra sinensis
AAACGTATCTGGAAAACACAGTCGTGGGCAATTATGAGCAATCTTCTGCTAACAAACAAAAGCATATGTCCTTGATTTAATGCCTGGGATTAAAGGAAGATAATATAAGCTTTCTTAATTAATTGAACTTGGGTTTTAAAAAGGAGAAGTAAAAGGTTCTGATAGTAAACTGTCATGATGTATTTCAGCCATTTCGGAAATTCTGTCGTGTTTTCTATCGATCAAAAGCCTAACGATAAAATGACTTTCCCTGTGTTTAGAGCTCAAGTGAATGCTAGATTATGAACCATAAAAACTATTTGTCATCTTGCTATTATATGTTCTGCTCATTACTTTCTGAAGGGAGTTTGTAAATTGAACAAAGGCTTTTTGTCTACAAAGAAAGGACACACCTTATTTTTACCTCTCATGGCTGATTATGCAAGAGACGCTCTTTAATCACATGCAACTCTTTAATGCTTTCAAAACAGGCGAGTTTTAATTTGCACTTTGCTCCGTAAAGGTAAATCGGTGAATAAAAAGTGAAGCCAAATGCTTTGGAAAAATTTCCGATTGTCCAGTTCAAATACCTCCAAATTTGCCACCAACGTATCAAGGCTAATTAGGGAGTTGGTGGAAGCGGGGATCTAGATCACACACATACTTTGTTTTGTACGAACTTTGTTTTGAGTGACCGTTAATATGTTTTCTATGCCGGTATCGGAATACAGAATTATAACTGTAATATAAACATAGCTGTATTCTTTTATTTTCATTACCTTCTTAACTAAACGGACGGTTGACAAACAGAGAGAAAGCCTAATGTAAACTTCTTATGAACGCAGTGCGCTTTTGGCGCCTTAAAATGGTATCATATTTAGAGAGGGAAGAGTCTGCGGACCGCGCCCTATCATGAGAATCTATTTGTTCAGCATCGAGTATTTATCCACAAGTTTAAGGACGACTTACTTTGTTCAATGTGTGATTAAATTTCAATAAGGAATGCTACTAAACTTATCAACTGGCGCCGATTTCAATGTGTTGTAAATAAATTTCTCTATTTCATTTCGAAATGATTTCCCGCTCAACGTGTTCTTCCCGTAGACTCTGGTTCTGAGACGACATTTTAAATAGCATTTGCTACAAAATTTGAATGTTCGTTGGTCAGGGAAAAGTTTGAAAATGTAAAAGATGAGAAGCTACTTTTAAAGACTATATCATATGATACAGGAAAGCGACAAAGGCACGAAGAGAGAATGCTCACATCAAAAAAGGCGAGCCTATAGAGATAACTAACTTGCACTCTTCTGAAAGTCGTCGGTCTTTTTGCGTTCTCTACATTAAAAGCCGAGACAGATTGCAATTTTAGCTATCAAGGAAATTCTGACTCACCAGTTTGCAGTGTAAGCTCCTTCTCTTCTAATGTGCTCAAAGAACTGATTGTTGATTGAAATATTCTTCAGTTATATACTGAACTGGTGTCATGTCTCTAGCCAATTTCAGGAATGCTGTTGTATTCTCGACCAATCACGAGTCTGATTTTAATACCACCTTTTTTTCTATTGTATTTCGCATTAATTTATCTCAGAACTATAACACTTGAGCTCCAATGGTTTTATTTAATATCCATATTTAGTAGTTGGTCGATAGTAGATAAACCTTTTAAGTGTCGAGTTAGGCCGAGGTAAGCGAAGTCCAGGTGTCGGCATCACCTCATGACTAAATATATACACCCAAAGAAATTTGAAGGTGAACGATTGCATGAAAGGTTTGGGGCGCGCAGAAATGTCTTTGTACGTATTGCCTGGTTTAAATCCGCGGGGATCGATAGACTAACCTATAAATTTGCATGCATAATTTGTGCTTTTACCGGGCAAAATGATAACACAGCAGATAGGAAGAATTTAGATTTAGATTTGTGCTTTTACCGGGCAAAATGATAACACAGCAGATAGGAAGAATTTAGATTTTTCGGTTCAGTTCTGTCCGTTATTTGCTGACATATCAAAGCGAATAGGGATGTGAGTCTTCAGATGTGCATGTTTAGAACCTTTCCCATTTTAAGGCTTGGCCTACTATTATCAATAATTATGAAAGCTACATTCAAGTTAGACAGTGAAATTTAGCTCAGTTTAACTATTAACTATGGTTTAACGTAATCAATAGGCCCTATTCACGGTTAACTCTGCTTTGCATTACATTTAAATCTAGCATGTATGTGAGACAATTTCGGGCTATTTTGTAGTTTTAGCCCGAAATTGCCTCACATCCACGTTGGATTACATTGTAATGCAAAGAGAAAAACTATCCATGAAAAGAGCTATTCATCAGTAAACTTTTGCAGATGATGTGGTTCCCCCGGGGTAAAGGAAAGCTGGATTGTGAACCATGAAAATATCTGCGCTCTTGCTTTTTTTCTGTTCGTTTCTTTCTGAAAGAAGCTTGCATGTTCAACAAAGTTTTTTGTCTGCAAACAAACAAACAATAAACGTAATGTATGCCTCTCAAAAATTTGTTGTATGCCTGATTATGCAAGAAATGTTTTGGTGCCTCAGTAGATTCGTTTCGTTCGCGTCCGTTGTCGTTGTCTTTGTAATGTCGTAGAAGTTTTTTTTGCACAATACTTTCTAGCGAATTTAGAAACGTAATTTAATAGGGCAAGGAAAATCTCGGAAGTCTTGAGAATATTCTATATATGTTTTTACCTAAAATTTTGCCAGTTTCAGCCCCAGTATGCCAATGAAAGTGATTGTTTATGTTATAAAACAAAAAGCCGGAATGTAGGTCAGCTGATGTTTGGTTTCATGGATTGTATTTTCATTATTAAAGAGCATAAAAATATATGCATGGTGTTCGCTCAGAGAAGATCAAGATCGTTCGATGAAGAATAAAATTAAAGAAAACTTTTTTTTATGTAGGTATAGGGAATTTTTAATCCGTCGTTTGCGTGCTTGACTCGTGATGTTCGTGAGAAGTTCTAGTTTTAGAAGACCCATTCTACACTATGCAAGAGAAAGTTTTAACTCTGAAAGCGTGTCAAATGTTTTCTGTCCACATGCCACACAACACTGGAGAAAATTGAAAACTGTGACAACAAACACCGGCGACAGAAACGCTTGAATGCACCCCACGTGACGCCTAGGGTAAGTCACTTGTTTATCGTGACGTTGTCGTTTTTGCCGAAAGATCAAAATATTTCCGTTCACACTAAATAAGTTTCAGCCTCTTTGGTGGACAGTTTATCGAGACTGGTATTGACCATGGGCCTAACCGTTATTATACAGCTGCGTTTTCGAATTTTTCTGGCGTCGCATGAACGAGGCCTAAGCTCAGACTTGACAGATAAAAAGAAAAAAGGAAAAGGAAAAAATAATGTGGAATATTTATAGGACTTGCTTTAACAACTGACATCCTGCTATTACGCTTTGTTAGTCAACATCTCAAAACTTCAGGAAAACACCTGGTGATGTTAACTTTATTCTTTGTTTGGACTTTGATTTAGTTGCTGTGCCACACAGATCTGCCGGGTACTGGCCAACTGTTTCAACGACCACGTTCCAAGGGTCCTCTCTCTCGAGGTGGAGCGAGGATCACAGGAACGAGGTTACTGTACCATTTCCACCTCTTGGGTGACGTCAAACTTATCCGGTCAAAACAACCTCGTTCCCAAGCGCGGGAAGATGAGAGACCTGGGAACTAGGTTAACGACAAAACAGCTGAAGAATTAACAAATTGACGTCAGTTTTTTATGCGTCTGTCCTGTTATTGATCATGAATTTCGTCATCACATTGTCAAAGTAGCTGTGGATCCACGAGGCGATAGCCGAGTGGATCCGCAGACTACTTTGACAATGTGATGACGAAATTCATTATCAATAACAGGACAGACGCATTAAAAACTGGCATCAATTTGTTTTTTACGATAACAAATTGTCGAATTGCCGGCTCTCGCTCGCTGACGCGTCGCATGAATTTTAAATTCATGTGTATGTCCGCATATGGACAATAAAAATTAGCCAATGAGCGCGCGTGAATTTCTGCAGTTAACGTAAAATAAAGAATCCTCAATAGACCATTTAATGCTCCTGTAAGAGCTGAGTGCTCTTTGAAACCAATCTCAATGCATTAAAATTCAACCGAAAAACGATAGATCTCAGCTCGAGACTCCGGAAAATAACTACAGAGTTTGTGGTGTGTTCCCCACAGCCTCGTCGAAATGAATAGTTTTTTGCATGAAGGCGAGATTAAACAAAGGTGCAGTCTTAAGGTTTCACAATGGTTAGTTGAACTCTAGTTTTCCCAGTCACTTCTTTTCATCTTTTTTCAAGTTTTTCGCGCACTTAGTGGAAAGGTTTACGTAAGGAGGACGAATTCAATTGTTTAGTCAAATGAACAGTCTTTCAGAAACATTTGCAAGGGTTCTCCCGTCAATGCCATGCAATGAATAGGGGGTAACCCTGCGATGCATTAGCATCCTATGCAGGGAGGAGTAGAAATACTCCTACTCGTTTCATGCTACTTCGACCGGGATAAGCTCTGGCCTGATAAGCCACTTGGCTTCTATGCAGAGCTTACTATCTACCCACTTCGCTTTCAAACCAGTATACAGATTTTCATTTTAAACGAGGTACAAAGACTGTGTGAATTACCATGTCCCTTTTGCAAATCGTTTTCAGTGGCGGAACAAGCAGTTGGGCCCAAAGGGTCCGCCGTTTCCTTAAGGACGGTGCCTACTTTTGTTAGTGCGCACACGTTCTGCGCATCACGCAAGCCATGGTTTAAGCGCGCGCGCGCGCTGGGGTTGACATTGACGCAATGAACTACGCCACCAAGTGCACGACTAAAATTAAAGCAAAATTTTCCTACTGTGACCAAATCAATTTTAATGAACCTGTACTTAAACCAGGAACACCAGAATAGCAGCATATCGCTAACCAATAAATGTTAATTTCTTCCAGCTGGAAACCTAGCTGTTATCTTTCGAAATTTACACTGAAATCCAACTGTTAAAATGTACCTGCACATGGCGTAGTGCGCGCGCAAAAACGCAAATATCTTACTTACTGGGGAGGTGACAGGGAAAAATGTAACGAGCGCTGTGAAAGTTTTCAAAAGAGATCAATAATTTTAAAAAACGCGTGGTTGCCCCTACATTTTATGTTGCGAAATGAAAGTGGCAAGCCTATTCAACATGTGATTAGTTTCTGGTTGTGAGCAAAAGGTATTTCGACTGTGTTTTAGCTAAACCCGAGAAAGGCTGTTAGAGACGCTAAAAGCACTTTTGCAACGATTTTGTTATTAAAAACGTACTAAAAATGATTTAAATGTTACCATTTGCCATGTAGTTTAAAGATCTTTTTAAATGTGGTTGCCTTGCTATACGTGAGAGTGAATTCTAAAGAAATCTGTGAGGAAATATCCTTTCTTTCTTTTTTCAGAAAAATGCTGATGTCAACATTTTTTATGAGATTCAAGGCTAATTATCTCGAAAAAATGCGTGGCTACCTATATTTTTCTTTGTGGATTCCAATAGCCCTTGCACAGATGTACTTTTTCCGCGTGGTCCTAACCTGGCGCAAAAACCTTTGTATTTAGTAGACACCGTCCTTAACCCCACTCCCCCCACCTCTGAAATACGCCTGGAGAACTGACGACTGCCACGCATGTCGTCAAGTTTCGACCAGTTAAGATACTGACTCTAAGAAAATCAAGGCATTGACTAGTTAAAGATGTAACAATTTATTAAAAACCTCTTGCAGAGTGAAAATTGACTTAATGTGGACTGATACTTGGTACAGGCACCACGTTACAAAAATTTCCTAAATACACAGCCAATGTCTTGCTGGCAGGTAATATCTAAGTTAATTATTAAAATTTTGATATCTGCTTTCTTGTATTAAATTGCATTCAACGATTTACAAATTGACTGTTATTCATTTTTCTATTTTTGTGAAATATTAAAAATTAAACCAATCATAAAAAACACGCCACAAGAACGACCGACATAATTTAAATGGAAGCTGGATATCTCGCTTTTGTTATACACACCACACAGCACTTATTGTCGTGTTCTCGTTGTGATTTCGAGTTACTTCAACATGAACAATTTCATAGTTGCCACAGACATCCGGCTTTTAGAAATACCCTTGCACTTACAGCCGTCCTATCCGCTCATTAAATTAAGACTGATCAGTTTTCAATATTTTCCACTTTCTTCATTAACGAAAAACATCGTTTAGTGAAAAATTGACCCTAAATGTTTCTTCCACCTTTCGATGCTTTCGAATACTTTTGATGCTTTTCAACATTTCCCTGGCTTTTTTTTCGAAATGCCAAGAGATGAAATTCCCTGACTTTTCCTTAACCTTGAAGATATGTTTCCCTGAACATTTCGTGAACTGTAGCAACCGTGAATTTTCCGCCCCGAGCAGATCAGTCTTGACTCGCTTAACAAGAAGACAACATTAATTTTTACGTCTTGTGATCTCGTTCAACGCACGCGCACGACGGTCGATTCTAAAAAAAAATTCTTTCAACTCTCTTGTCATTAGCCTGTGAATACAGCCTACTATTTCATTAAATAAATACTAAAGAAACATATTAATTATAAATAATTTTGCAATATAAATAACGACTGTGAAAGAAGTATAGTTAATTCACCTTTTCATAGTTACTGGTGCCATCTTGGTTAGAAGGGCGAAGACTGAGATCGTAGAAATAGCCAAACGAATAATTTACAAACTAAAGGTAAGATTTTTTATGACGACTTGGTGTAAATAAGATACTACTTATATTTCATTGGTGAATCTAGGAAACCAGAAATTCCTAAAGTGTTGAAACTCAACTTCGTTCCCAGGGCCTTTTTTCCTGGCTTGGGGGCGGGGCGGGAAAAGGCCCTGGGAACGAGGTTGGCTGAAACCGGAACGTTTCAGAACATGCGGATGATTGTTGAATTTCCGAAAAGCGAACCATTGAAACAAAATAACGGAAAATACCGAGCGGAAGTTCAGCTGGAGCCGAATGGAAAGCGTTCTAGTTTTCTTTAAAACGATACGGAAATATGGAGCATCTTACAAATTCCAGTGGAGATGAGGAACGTGTAAATAACATACATTGAATGTAATTTGAGAAAAGTTTGTCTCCCAATCAAGATGGCGTCAGCAACCGAGGAAAGTTTTATAGCTGATACCTACTTAACACATCTTGTCAATAACGTTCATCTAATAATTTTTCAAAATTGTTCAGGAGAGGTTTCCTTATGCCAAAGGCAATAAATAAGCTAAACTGGAAGGTAGTGTTAAGTTTAAGTGATATTAAACACGTACATGTATTCATATGAAAACTTACTCATACTGACTGCGAAAGATGTGCTTAATCCGAAATTATTGTTCTAATAAAAACGGGAAATAAACAATATCAACTGAAAGAACTGCTCAACAGCTCTTAATTAAACGGTCACATGTAGAGAAACCTGTTGCGTGACAACCCACAGAAATGTTACAAAAGAACGGCAATAAATTTTAACCAGGCCAGACTTCTCGATTGGTGACCAAGTGAAAGGCGATTTGTGTCAATTCTCAACCTATTTAATTTGTCAAACTGTGTGCCACCAAAAGACAAGGACCTTGACAAGACATAATACACTAACGGTGTGTGTTACAGAAGTGTTTTTACATGGGTCGTCGCGTAACACTTGCGTGACAACATAAGAAGAGACTACAATTACTTGTCACGGAATCAATCATTTGAATTCATTTGAGTTTGTCCAGCTGTGGATCTGAATGGGCCAGCACAAACACCAGGTCTGTCTGCTGCAGTACAAAGTTGTATGGCGGCGAGCAGATCACATATCGCTTGGCGGATGGTACTCCAACATTGACCTTGTTACTGTCTCGGAAACGGTACAGTCCAAGGCAGATCATGGAAGAGGTCCGCAGTGCGTGCAAAAACATGTCACCAAAGGAGCCGCCATCCTGAATGGGAGTTCCAACAAAGAATTTCAAAAATGACATTTTGGGTGGAACTTGCAAGAAAACTATCATTGTGTTACGTCTATGGTGAAAATCAGCCTATATACCATATAGCGCAGAAACAAACATATAGTTTATCCCCACATACCAAAGTTAGTCAGGGAGAAGAAGAATGGAGCGTTAATTAAATATAGTTGCTTGATAGCAGATCTCGGCCGATTCTTGCAGAGTAGGTTCAAATCACACGGCTGTTTCTAATTGGAGTTTGACTCTGCGGAGTCAAAATATGATCCAGAGTTGTTCTAGTCGTTTAGTCTCTACATAATTAGCCTCTACATAACGTTCTGTGGAGCTGCTACCAGCGTAAACACTTTGAGGTCGATCACAATACAGAAGCCAGAATTTACACGCGACAAGCAGGAATTACACTCGAGAAGCCAGAATTAACACGCGAGAGGCAATAATTTACACGCGAGAGGCAAGAAGCGAGAATTTACACGCGAGAATCGCAACATCTGCTAACTCCCACTACCCAGGAGAAATAAAACTTACGGCAGGGCCGGGAACTCAGAAAAGACTTACCCCGTAATGGGCAAGTGGACCATCAAACAGCGACATCTGTATAATTTTACAGCGGCTTCTAGTGTCTGCTGTCTGTGCGGCGTCCAGTCCTCCTCGGAGTTCGTCCCCTTCAGCGATATGTTCCTCCAAGAACTGGTTCACTCCTCCGGTTACAAGATTCCGTACAAGAGTTAGAACGTCTGGGTTGAAGTAGGACTAAGGGGAATAAAGAGACCAACATTGATTTTCTTCTCACAGGGGCACTATATAATTTAGAAACAGGGTCAAGAGATTTTAGGAAGGGATAACTAAAGAGAAGTAGCGTTAATTTGAAACAATTTCAACGAAATGAAGCCCGATTAATTAGGGTTACGCAACGAGATACTCTCTCAGATACTTTCTTTCGCGCAGGGCAGCAGTAAGACAGGCTAGTGGCCAATCAGAATGACAACTCACGGCACTCATAAGAGAGTCCAACATGGACACTGTAAAGGCTGTTCCACAAGCAAACGGCTGAGTCAGATACAGTTCAAGATCATCATCATCTTCATCATCGATGTCCAAGTACTGCACATTCTGATCGAAAGCTAAATAAAAGAAAGGAAAGAAAAACCAAAAACTAATGTGAAACAGGAAAAGAACAACGTTTCGTGCACGCTGAGTAAAGTGAATTTCTTGCGTAATAACGAGACGACCCCAACAGCTTGTGTGTATCCATCACTGCATGGCTCCTTTAACAAACTTCTTTTTCCTCCCTAATTTGTCACTTACTAGGCTTTTCCCGCTTTCACTTTCGGAGGGTAAAGTTTTGCTTGCAAGCCTTTTGGGTATTTTAAGCGCCCATAATGTGCAGTTTGTCCGTTTCTCCATCTCATTCTACATTTCACCCAATTAAATTCTGCGCAAAAAATTTTCGATTTGATAAAACGCAATTTTGTAATGAGTTTTTAAAAACTTCAAAAGTCTATTAGCAGTAAGTAACTTAATTTAACCAGGGTAGCCCATCCATAAACGAGGCTGCTATCTATAGGGGCCCTGAAGAATAAAGATATTTGCAATTTATAAAATTACAATTTATAAAAATAAATAAAATTAAAGTGATAAAAACGATAAAGAACAGCACTCGACCCGCGCCACTGATCAAAAGAATAACAAGCTCAAAAATGGCCACGTGACTTAGTTTGTGACGTAGTGCAGAAATTCGATGTAGATTGATGCTGTTTTGTGATCACTGACGTTGTTACAAAAAAGCGGCATTTTAAACTAAATGTACACTGACTGAAGCAAAATCTCCACTTGTTTAAACAAGTCAGCCGAGACTCAGATCACGTGTTTCTGAACCCACCTCACGATTCGTTTCAAACTGAGGAAGACTGGTGCGAATGGTGAACCAAAATGGCGTCGAATTTGAAGGTCTTCAAAAAATTGCAAAAAGATTGCGTTTTATGCAAATCAAAAATTTTTTTCGCAGAAGTGCACTGGTTGAAATGTAGATTGAGATGGAAAAATGGACAAATTGAACATTACGGGCACTTTAAAACAAGTACATTTAACAAATATTCAGCTTAATGAAAGGGATTCGATTAACAATTCGAACGAATCAGACTTTGTCTCTATCATTTATTCTACACAATTTTCGGTAGAGGTCCTTTTTAGTCCACTTCTGGCCCTCTCTACATCACGTACTCTGCTGGCAGCTGGTTCTCTCTCAAAGGGTCACTTAAATGACTGTTTAGTCATCGTCCCATTCCCCTTAAGGACGTTCGCGACCAAAAACCTCCCACGTACAGATTTTTTAAAACTTTGACTGCAGGTAGAAAATGATAAGATTAGACGAAAAACGTAAAAAAAATCGGGGGTCACCGAACTCGTTTTGAAGATAAGGCGCGTCACAGATCATAGCATTTCTAGGATTTCCAGCCACTGAGGCGATTCTGCCCCGATTCATTACTATCGGCATATATTTAAGTTGAAGAATCATATCTAAGTTATGTGTGTTTAACACAGCATATATAGGCCTATTTGATAGATCTTTGCTACATGTCAAATGGTAACATTTAAATCATTTTTAGTACGTTTTTAATAACAAAATCGTTGCAAAAGTGCTTTTAGCGTCTCTAACAGCCTTTCTCGGGTTTAGCTAAAACACAGTCGAAATACCTTTTGCTCACAACCAGAAACTAATCACATGTTGAATAGGCTTGCCACTTTCATTTCGCAACATAAAATGTAGGGGCAACCACGCGTTTTTTAAAATTATTGATCTCTTTTGAAAACTTTCACAGCGCTCGTTACATTTTTCCCTGTCACCTCCCCAGTAAGTAAGATATTTGCGTTTTTTGCGCGCGCACTACGCCATGTGCAGGTACATTTTAACAGTTGGATTTCAGTGTAAATTTCGAAAGATAACAGCTAGGTTTCCAGCTGGAAGAAATTAACATTTATTGGTTAGCGATATGCTGCTATTCTGGTGTTCCTGGTTTAAGTACAGGTTCATTAAAATTGATTTGGTCACAGTAGGAAAATTTTGCTTTAATTTTAGTCGTGCACTTGGTGGCGTAGTTCATTGCGTCAATGTCAACCCCAGCGCGCGCGCGCGCTTAAACCATGGCTTGCGTGATGCGCAGAACGTGTGCGCACTAACAAAAGTAGGCACCGTCCTTAAGGAAACGGCGGACCCTTTGGGCCCAACTGCTTGTTCCGCCACTGAAAACGATTTGCAAAAGGGACATGGTAATTCACACAGTCTTTGTACCTCGTTTAAAATGAAAATCTGTATACTGGTTTGAAAGCGAAGTGGGTAGATAGTAAGCTCTGCATAGAAGCCAAGTGGCTTATCAGGCCAGAGCTTATCCCGGTCGAAGTAGCATGAAACGAGTAGGAGTATTTCTACTCCTCCCTGCATAGGATGCTAATGCATCGCAGGGTTACCCCCTATTCATTGCATGGCATTGACGGGAGAACCCTTGCAAATGTTTCTGAAAGACTGTTCATTTGACTAAACAATTGAATTCGTCCTCCTTACGTAAACCTTTCCACTAAGTGCGCGAAAAACTTGAAAAAAGATGAAAAGAAGTGACTGGGAAAACTAGAGTTCAACTAACCATTGTGAAACCTTAAGACTGCACCTTTGTTTAATCTCGCCTTCATGCAAAAAACTATTCATTTCGACGAGGCTGTGGGGAACACACCACAAACTCTGTAGTTATTTTCCGGAGTCTCGAGCTGAGATCTATCGTTTTTCGGTTGAATTTTAATGCATTGAGATTGGTTTCAAAGAGCACTCAGCTCTTACAGGAGCATTAAATGGTCTATTGAGGATTCTTTATTTTACGTTAACTGCAGAAATTCACGCGCGCTCATTGGCTAATTTTTATTGTCCATATGCGGACATACACATGAATTTAAAATTCATGCGACGCGTCAGCGAGCGAGAGCCGGCAATTCGACAATTTGTTATCGTAAAAAACAAATTGATGCCAGTTTTTAATGCGTCTGTCCTGTTATTGATAATGAATTTCGTCATCACATTGTCAAAGTAGTCTGCGGATCCACTCGGCTATCGCCTCGTGGATCCACAGCTACTTTGACAATGTGATGACGAAATTCATGATCAATAACAGGACAGACGCATAAAAAACTGACGTCAATTTGTTAATTCTTCAGCTGTTTTGTCGTTAACCTAGTTCCCAGGTCTCTCATCTTCCCGCGCTTGGGAACGAGGTTGTTTTGACCGGATAAGTTTGACGTCACCCAAGAGGTGGAAATGGTACAGTAACCTCGTTCCTGTGATCCTCGCTCCACCTCGAGAGAGAGGACCCTTGGAACGTGGTCGTTGAAACAGTTGGCCAGTACCCGGCAGATCTGTGTGGCACAGCAACTAAATCAAAGTCCAAACAAAGAATAAAGTTAACATCACCAGGTGTTTTCCTGAAGTTTTGAGATGTTGACTAACAAAGCGTAATAGCAGGATGTCAGTTGTTAAAGCAAGTCCTATAAATATTCCACATTATTTTTTCCTTTTCCTTTTTTCTTTTTATCTGTCAAGTCTGAGCTTAGGCCTCGTTCATGCGACGCCAGAAAAATTCGAAAACGCAGCTGTATAATAACGGTTAGGCCCATGGTCAATACCAGTCTCGATAAACTGTCCACCAAAGAGGCTGAAACTTATTTAGTGTGAACGGAAATATTTTGATCTTTCGGCAAAAACGACAACGTCACGATAAACAAGTGACTTACCCTAGGCGTCACGTGGGGTGCATTCAAGCGTTTCTGTCGCCGGTGTTTGTTGTCACAGTTTTCAATTTTCTCCAGTGTTGTGTGGCATGTGGACAGAAAACATTTGACACGCTTTCAGAGTTAAAACTTTCTCTTGCATAGTGTAGAATGGGTCTTCTAAAACTAGAACTTCTCACGAACATCACGAGTCAAGCACGCAAACGACGGATTAAAAATTCCCTATACCTACATAAAAAAAAGTTTTCTTTAATTTTATTCTTCATCGAACGATCTTGATCTTCTCTGAGCGAACACCATGCATATATTTTTATGCTCTTTAATAATGAAAATACAATCCATGAAACCAAACATCAGCTGACCTACATTCCGGCTTTTTGTTTTATAACATAAACAATCACTTTCATTGGCATACTGGGGCTGAAACTGGCAAAATTTTAGGTAAAAACATATATAGAATATTCTCAAGACTTCCGAGATTTTCCTTGCCCTATTAAATTACGTTTCTAAATTCGCTAGAAAGTATTGTGCAAAAAAACTTCTACGACATTACAAAGACAACGACAACGGACGCGAACGAAACGAATCTACTGAGGCACCAAAACATTTCTTGCATAATCAGGCATACAACAAATTTTTGAGAGGCATACATTACGTTTATTGTTTGTTTGTTTGCAGACAAAAAACTTTGTTGAACATGCAAGCTTCTTTCAGAAAGAAACGAACAGAAAAAAAGCAAGAGCGCAGATATTTTCATGGTTCACAATCCAGCTTTCCTTTACCCCGGGGAACCACATCATCTGCAAAAGTTTACTGATGAATAGCTCTTTTCATGGATAGTTTTTCTCTTTGCATTACAATGTAATCCAACGTGGATGTGAGGCAATTTCGGGCTAAAACTACAAAATAGCCCGAAATTGTCTCACATACATGCTAGATTTAAATGTAATGCAAAGCAGAGTTAACCGTGAATAGGGCCTATTGATTACGTTAAACCATAGTTAATAGTTAAACTGAGCTAAATTTCACTGTCTAACTTGAATGTAGCTTTCATAATTATTGATAATAGTAGGCCAAGCCTTAAAATGGGAAAGGTTCTAAACATGCACATCTGAAGACTCACATCCCTATTCGCTTTGATATGTCAGCAAATAACGGACAGAACTGAACCGAAAAATCTAAATTCTTCCTATCTGCTGTGTTATCATTTTGCCCGGTAAAAGCACAAATCTAAATCTAAATTCTTCCTATCTGCTGTGTTATCATTTTGCCCGGTAAAAGCACAAATTATGCATGCAAATTTATAGGTTAGTCTATCGATCCCCGCGGATTTAAACCAGGCAATACGTACAAAGACATTTCTGCGCGCCCCAAACCTTTTCATGCAATCGTTCACCTTCAAATTTCTTTGGGTGTATATATTTAGTCATGAGGTGATGCCGACACCTGGACTTCGCTTACCTCGGCCTAACTCGACACTTAAAAGGTTTATCTTACTATCGACCAACTACTAAATATGGATATTAAATAAAACCATTGGAGCTCAAGTGTTATAGTTCTGAGATAAATTAATGCGAAATACAATAGAAAAAAGGTGGTATTAAAATCAGACTCGTGATTGGTCGAGAATACAACAGCATTCCTGAAATTGGCTAGAGACATGACACCAGTTCAGTATATAACTGAAGAATATTTCAATCAACAATCAGTTCTTTGAGCACATTAGAAGAGAAGGAGCTTACACTGCAAACTGGTGAGTCAGAATTTCCTTGATAGCTAAAATTGCAATCTGTCTCGGCTTTTAATGTAGAGAACGCAAAAAAGACCGACGACTTTCAGAAGAGTGCAAGTTAGTTATCTCTATAGGCTCGCCTTTTTTGATGTGAGCATTCTCTCTTCGTGCCTTTGTCGCTTTCCTGTATCATATGATATAGTCTTTAAAAGTAGCTTCTCATCTTTTACATTTTCAAACTTTTCCCTGACCAACGAACATTCAAATTTTGTAGCAAATGCTATTTAAAATGTCGTCTCAGAACCAGAGTCTACGGGAAGAACACGTTGAGCGGGAAATCATTTCGAAATGAAATAGAGAAATTTATTTACAACACATTGAAATCGGCGCCAGTTGATAAGTTTAGTAGCATTCCTTATTGAAATTTAATCACACATTGAACAAAGTAAGTCGTCCTTAAACTTGTGGATAAATACTCGATGCTGAACAAATAGATTCTCATGATAGGGCGCGGTCCGCAGACTCTTCCCTCTCTAAATATGATACCATTTTAAGGCGCCAAAAGCGCACTGCGTTCATAAGAAGTTTACATTAGGCTTTCTCTCTGTTTGTCAACCGTCCGTTTAGTTAAGAAGGTAATGAAAATAAAAGAATACAGCTATGTTTATATTACAGTTATAATTCTGTATTCCGATACCGGCATAGAAAACATATTAACGGTCACTCAAAACAAAGTTCGTACAAAACAAAGTATGTGTGTGATCTAGATCCCCGCTTCCACCAACTCCCTAATTAGCCTTGATACGTTGGTGGCAAATTTGGAGGTATTTGAACTGGACAATCGGAAATTTTTCCAAAGCATTTGGCTTCACTTTTTATTCACCGATTTACCTTTACGGAGCAAAGTGCAAATTAAAACTCGCCTGTTTTGAAAGCATTAAAGAGTTGCATGTGATTAAAGAGCGTCTCTTGCATAATCAGCCATGAGAGGTAAAAATAAGGTGTGTCCTTTCTTTGTAGACAAAAAGCCTTTGTTCAATTTACAAACTCCCTTCAGAAAGTAATGAGCAGAACATATAATAGCAAGATGACAAATAGTTTTTATGGTTCATAATCTAGCATTCACTTGAGCTCTAACACAGGGAAAGTCATTTTATCGTTAGGCTTTTGATCGATAGAAAACACGACAGAATTTCCGAAATTGGCTGAAATACATCATGACAGTTTACTATCAGAACCTTTTACTTCTCCTTTTTAAAACCCAAGTTCAATTAATTAAGAAAGCTTATATTATCTTCCTTTAATCCCAGGCATTAAATCAAGGACATATGCTTTTGTTTGTTAGCAGAAGATTGCTCATAATTGCCCACGACTGTGTTTTCCAGATACGTTTTGAGTATTTTAATTTAAATATATTTCTCAGACTGTAAAGCGGCATTGAAATTACCGAGATCATAACGCTTTGAAAGAGCTTCCATGAATTGCTGACTTCTCTTTGACTAATTCCGTTCATAGGGGCGTTCAACTTTTTTTTTGTTTCATACAGCGTTAAAATAATCTCTCCTTTTGTTAATACAAATCTTTGTAAGCTTCCCTGTTCGAATTAATTTCCAAATCTGTTTCTCGACACCCAGCGGCGTTTTTTGAAAGCGGTTGCTAATTTTTTGTGTCGATAAACGTACTCGGACAGAAACAAAATGAGGCAAAACCTACGGATTTGCTCAAAAGTATTTCTTTTTCTCCTTCACAATAATCCTTTAACAAAAGGTCATTCATCTCATGCTTGCGCTATAAAAACAATACAAGTAAATTAACAATCATTTCAAGTGAGATCAGGCGGTACATTTAGCATTCAGTGTGTGCACCCAGAGTTGTTGAATGTCCGCAAAATGCTCGTTTCTTCCCCTGAATTTCTCTTTCCCAGTTATGAAATACAATTAGGTGGTTAGAGCAGTTTTTTTAATCGCAAAACCAACACCAATGTATAATGGCTTTTGCCAATCTCGAAGGTCATAGAAAATACAGTGAGCTAATCAAAACTCAAAGTAATTACATGCACATGACACGAAGAGCGGGAAAACGAGTGAGGAGGAGTCACGATTGGGTTTGGTTTTACTTCTGATTGGATCAAAAAAATTGGCGCGAGTTTTTAAACCAATCATGTAGCGTAGCAAGTGCAAAACCAATTACTTTTCGACACTCAAATGAGAACCACTCCAACTGACATCCAATTAGTTTTAATTACCTAACTTCAGCAACAGAACAATGAGATTACAAGAACGCCGACATGCTTGGTTATTCTGGGCCTGGCTTCACGGGCCACGGGCAAGTTCATGTTGGACACCAAAATCCGTCCTTTCTTATTTTCCTCTCCACACTGCATCAGACTGCATGGAAGTGTCTTTCGCCACTATTTAGGTCATCACACACTTTAAAAAGTGGAGCTGCATTGTCCATTGAATTGTACTTGCGGGGATTTTTAGCCGGCAATCTCTCAAGAGAGTGAAACTAATTTTCATTTGAAAGGAAGCGGACCTTTTAATACCTTACTTTGAGGTCAGACAGATCTTTGTTTCCTTAATATCTTGAAAAGCTGATTCACTTCAACTGGGCGTCATTCACACCCTTAGACTCATCAGTCAACGGGGGTTAAATATTGAGATTGCTGAAAAGAGTTTGCAAGAGAGCCAGTAAGATTTAACGATGGTGTTCTTAAAAATGTTGATAGTTTCATGAAAGAAAAGAAATACCTTTTAGTAGCCCTGAGATCGATTTTTCAAAGATGATTTGGCGCCAAAAGCTTTGAAACATAACTAACTTTACTGAAACGAGACCAGTGACCACTGCATTTCATTTCACTCCCTGTCAAACACCATGAGGCCACCGCACCTCCCACAAGCTTGAAAATTACCTACAAACAAAACCATACAACCCAAAAAGTGTTGAAAATTTGTCAGCGCCTGTTTGCATGCCAGTAAACCCAATTTAGTTCGCAGTTAACTCTTGGCTGAATAATAAAAGTCTTCGGTTTAAGTATTTTAAGATAGAAGTCATGGTTACTGCGCTCGACTCCGGAGAGAGCGGTCCGGGTTCAAACTCTAGCCTGGAGCATTGTGTTGTATTATTGAGCAAGACACTTCACACTCACAATGCTTCTCTCCACCCAGTTGTATAAATAGCTTCCAGCAAATTTAATGCTGGAGGAGCACCATTCCAGGGTTAACTAAAATACATGTATTTCGGTGGCTTCCAAGGATAGGTTCGGCACAATGAACCATTTGGCTCGTATGCAGACTTAAATTTTCGACCTTTGTGGTCCGCTTCGCGGAGGGCGAAATATGGGAACTCTTTAAACGTTTTCTTAACAGCTTAATTAACATGAAATCAAACTGGCGGAACAATAAATTTGCTAGACCTCTTCAAACGCTGATACTTCAGTCAACAAAGACATTTACGAGATTACAGAATACCATTTTTCCAAATCAAGCGCCGGATAACCTTTTTACAGCAAATGATCTCACAACACCAATCTTGAAACAATCCTAGATATAATTTTTAAGAACAGGGAGATTTAGCCGAGAGGATTTAATGTTTATCTAGCAATCATAAAATACCACGTTATTGTTTTACAAAGCAGTTCCGTTTAATTTTGACCCCTACTTCGGTACCGTCTGTGAAAGCACGCCTTTGTTGTAGCTAAGTGTATTTTCACAATAAACCAGTCTGTATGTATGGGTTATTGACCAAGTGTGAGATCAAGATGGCTGGATATTGACCAAGTTCTTTTTTGCGTGTTTATGGACCGAGAAGAAGTCGAGGTCCATAAACTCGCAAAAAAAAGAACGAGGCCAATATCAAGCCATCTTGACCGAACAAACTTGGTCAATAAAGGATTTATTATATGGCTTTTGGTGAAATTTTGCTTTCGGGATGCAGCCGGTAGTCCCGAGCGGGCAAGATGACTCCATCTTGCCCGCTCGGATAGCCAATCATAGCGCGCGATTTGGTTCATCTTGCCCGCTCACGGAGCTAGCCATATAATAATGTATTGTATTGTATTGTATTGGGAATAATCTTTTCTCTGACTGTACTGA
>JAHPZR010047886.1:0-12976 GCA_019787425.1 Platygyra sinensis
GATAGTAATGAATCGGGGCAGAATCGCCTCAGTGGCTGGAAATCCTAGAAATGCTATGATCTGTGACGCGCCTTATCTTCAAAACGAGTTCGGTGACCCCCGATTTTTTTTACGTTTTTCGTCTAATCTTATCATTTTCTACCTGCAGTCAAAGTTTTAAAAAATCTGTACGTGGGAGGTTTTTGGTCGCGAACGTCCTTAAGGGGAATGGGACGATGACTAAACAGTGATTTAAGTGACCCTTTGAGAGAGAACCAGCTGCCAGCAGAGTACGTGATGTAGAGAGGGCCAGAAGTGGACTAAAAAGGACCTCTACCGAAAATTGTGTAGAATAAATGATAGAGACAAAGTCTGATTCGTTCGAATTGTTAATCGAATCCCTTTCATTAAGCTGAATATTTGTTAAATGTACTTGTTTTAAAGTGCCCGTAATGTTCAATTTGTCCATTTTTCCATCTCAATCTACATTTCAACCAGTGCACTTCTGCGAAAAAAATTTTTGATTTGCATAAAACGCAATCTTTTTGCAATTTTTTGAAGACCTTCAAATTCGACGCCATTTTGGTTCACCATTCGCACCAGTCTTCCTCAGTTTGAAACGATTCGTGAGGTGGGTTCAGAAACACGTGATCTGAGTCTCGGCTGACTTGTTTAAACAAGTGGAGATTTTGCTTCAGTCAGTGTACATTTAGTTTAAAATGCCGCTTTTTTGTAACAACGTCAGTGATCACAAAACAGCATCAATCTACGTCGAATTTCTGCACTACGTCACAAACTAAGTCACGTGGCCATTTTTGAGCTTGTTATTCTTTTGATCAGTGGCGCGGGTCGAGTGCTGTTCTTTATCGTTTTTATCACTTTAATTTTATTTATTTTTATAAATTGTAATTTTATAAATTGCAAATATCTTTATTCTTCAGGGCCCCTATAGATGGCAGCCTTGTGTATGGATGGGCTACCCTGGTTAAATTAAGTTACTTACTGCTAATAGACTTTTGAAGTTTTTAAAAACTCATTACAAAATTGCGTTTTATCAAATCGAAAATTTTTTGCGCAGAATTTAATTGGGTGAAATGTAGAATGAGATGGAGAAACGGACAAACTGCACATTATGGGCGCTTAAAATACCCAAAAGGCTTGCAAGCAAAACTTTACCCTCCGAAAGTGGAAGCGGGAAAAGCCTAGTAAATGACAAATTAGGGAGGAAAAAGAAGTTTGTTAAAGGAGCCATGCAGTGATGGATACACACAAGCTGTTGGGGTCGTCTCGTTATTACGCAAGAAATTCACTTTACTCAGCGTGCACGAAACGTTGTTCTTTTCCTGTTTCACATTAGTTTTTGGTTTTTCTTTCCTTTCTTTTATTTAGCTTTCGATCAGAATGTGCAGTACTTGGACATCGATGATGAAGATGATGATGATCTTGAACTGTATCTGACTCAGCCGTTTGCTTGTGGAACAGCCTTTACAGTGTCCATGTTGGACTCTCTTATGAGTGCCGTGAGTTGTCATTCTGATTGGCCTCTAGCCTGTCTTACTGCTGCCCTGCGCGAAAGAAAGTATCTGAGAGAGTATCTCGTTGCGTAACCCTAATTAATCGGGCTTCATTTCGTTGAAATTGTTTCAAATTAACGCTACTTCTCTTTAGTTATCCCTTCCTAAAATCTCTTGACCCTGTTTCTAAATTATATAGTGCCCCTGTGAGAAGAAAATCAATGTTGGTCTCTTTATTCCCCTTAGTCCTACTTCAACCCAGACGTTCTAACTCTTGTACGGAATCTTGTAACCGGAGGAGTGAACCAGTTCTTGGAGGAACATATCGCTGAAGGGGACGAACTCCGAGGAGGACTGGACGCCGCACAGACAGCAGACACTAGAAGCCGCTGTAAAATTATACAGATGTCGCTGTTTGATGGTCCACTTGCCCATTACGGGGTAAGTCTTTTCTGAGTTCCCGGCCCTGCCGTAAGTTTTATTTCTCCTGGGTAGTGGGAGTTAGCAGATGTTGCGATTCTCGCGTGTAAATTCTCGCTTCTTGCCTCTCGCGTGTAAATTATTGCCTCTCGCGTGTTAATTCTGGCTTCTCGAGTGTAATTCCTGCTTGTCGCGTGTAAATTCTGGCTTCTGTATTGTGATCGACCTCAAAGTGTTTACGCTGGTAGCAGCTCCACAGAACGTTATGTAGAGGCTAATTATGTAGAGACTAAACGACTAGAACAACTCTGGATCATATTTTGACTCCGCAGAGTCAAACTCCAATTAGAAACAGCCGTGTGATTTGAACCTACTCTGCAAGAATCGGCCGAGATCTGCTATCAAGCAACTATATTTAATTAACGCTCCATTCTTCTTCTCCCTGACTAACTTTGGTATGTGGGGATAAACTATATGTTTGTTTCTGCGCTATATGGTATATAGGCTGATTTTCACCATAGACGTAACACAATGATAGTTTTCTTGCAAGTTCCACCCAAAATGTCATTTTTGAAATTCTTTGTTGGAACTCCCATTCAGGATGGCGGCTCCTTTGGTGACATGTTTTTGCACGCACTGCGGACCTCTTCCATGATCTGCCTTGGACTGTACCGTTTCCGAGACAGTAACAAGGTCAATGTTGGAGTACCATCCGCCAAGCGATATGTGATCTGCTCGCCGCCATACAACTTTGTACTGCAGCAGACAGACCTGGTGTTTGTGCTGGCCCATTCAGATCCACAGCTGGACAAACTCAAATGAATTCAAATGATTGAATCCGTGACAAGTAATTGTAGTCTCTTCTTATGTTGTCACGCAAGTGTTACGCGACGACCCATGTAAAAACACTTCTGTAACACACACCGTTAGTGTATTATGTCTTGTCAAGGTCCTTGTCTTTTGGTGGCACACAGTTTGACAAATTAAATAGGTTGAGAATTGACACAAATCGCCTTTCACTTGGTCACCAATCGAGAAGTCTGGCCTGGCTAAAATTTATTGCCGTTCTTTTGTAACATTTCTGTGGGTTGTCACGCAACAGGTTTCTCTACATGTGACCGTTTAATTAAGAGCTGTTGAGCAGTTCTTTCAGTTGATATTGTTTATTTCCCGTTTTTATTAGAACAATAATTTCGGATTAAGCACATCTTTCGCAGTCAGTATGAGTAAGTTTTCATATGAATACATGTACGTGTTTAATATCACTTAAACTTAACACTACCTTCCAGTTTAGCTTATTTATTGCCTTTGGCATAAGGAAACCTCTCCTGAACAATTTTGAAAAATTATTAGATGAACGTTATTGACAAGATGTGTTAAGTAGATATCAGCTATAAAACTTTCCTCGGTTGCTGACGCCATCTTGATTGGGAGACAAACTTTTCTCAAATTACTTTCAATGTATGTTATTTACACGTTCCTCATCTCCACTGGAATTTGTAAGATGCTCCATATTTCCGTATCGTTTTAAAGAAAACTAGAACGCTTTCCATTCGGCTCCAGCTGAACTTCCGCTCGGTATTTTCCGTTATTTTGTTTCAATGGTTCGCTTTTCGGAAATTCAACAATCATCCGCATGTTCTGAAATGTTCCGGTTTCAGCCAACCTCGTTCCCAGGGCCTTTTCCCGCCCCGCCCCCAAGCCAGGAAAAAGGCCCTGGGAACGAAGTTGAGTTTCAACACTTTAGGAATTTCTGGTTTCCTAGATTCACCAATGAAATATAAGTAGTATCTTATTTACACCAAGTCGTCATAAAAAAATCTTACCTTTAGTTTGTAAATTATTCGTTTGGCTATTTCTACGATCTCAGTCTTCGCCCTTCTAACCAAGATGGCACCAGTAACTATGAAAAGGTGAATTAACTATACTTCTTTCACAGTCGTTATTTATATTGCAAAATTATTTATAATTAATATGTTTCTTTAGTATTTATTTAATGAAATAGTAGGCTGTATTCACAGGCTAATGACAAGAGAGTTGAAAGAATTTTTTTTTAGAATCGACCGTCGTGCGCGTGCGTTGAACGAGATCACAAGACGTAAAAATTAATGTTGTCTTCTTGTTAAGCGAGTCAAGACTGATCTGCTCGGGGCGGAAAATTCACGGTTGCTACAGTTCACGAAATGTTCAGGGAAACATATCTTCAAGGTTAAGGAAAAGTCAGGGAATTTCATCTCTTGGCATTTCGAAAAAAAAGCCAGGGAAATGTTGAAAAGCATCAAAAGTATTCGAAAGCATCGAAAGGTGGAACAAACATTTAGGGTCAATTTTTCACTAAACGATGTTTTTCGTTAATGAAGAAAGTGGAAAATATTGAAAACTGATCAGTCTTAATTTAATAGGGAGTTTTAGCAATATCGACGGCGACGGCGGGGACGACGCCTTATAAAAAATGAATTTATTTTTTACCTTAGGATGTCGCAACTTTGTAAATCTGTTCAGGACGCCTATCGGTCTAAGAACTTGCTCAGGTTAAACATGCACTGACAGCGTTCAGTTCCAAAAGAAAATACGAAATATTAGCCATTGCGGCTCGCGTTTTCCAAAATACGTAGAACTTGGTCATTTCACGTTGTTGTTTCGCAGAGTACGGCAAAGAAATGTACAAAGATTCAAAACGCACGTGCATAGCTGTTGTTTTGCTCATTAAATCTTTTGTTTGGTGACGCTCTCGTCGCCGTCGCCGTCGTCCTTTGCTAAAACTCCCTAATGAGCGGATAGGACGGCTGTAAGTGCAAGGGTATTTCTAAAAGCCGGATGTCTGTGGCAACTATGAAATTGTTCATGTTGAAGTAACTCGAAATCACAACTGATGAGAGAACACGACAATAAGTGCTGGGTGGTGTGCATAACAAAAGCGAGATATCCAGCTTCCATTTAAATTATGTCGGTCGTTCTTGTTGCGTGTTTTTTTTAATTTTTAATATTTCACAAAAATAGAAAAATGAATAACAGTCAATTTGTAAATCGTTGAATACAATTTAATACAAGGAGGCAGATATCAAAATTTTAATAATTAACCTAGATATTACATGCCAGCAAGACATTGGCTGTGTATTTAGTAAATTTTTGTAACGTGGTGCCTGTACCAAGTATCAGTCCACATTAAGTCAATTTTCACTCTGCAAGAGGTTTTTAATAAATTATTACATCTTTAACTAGTCAATGCCTTGATTTTCTTAGAGTCAGTATCTTAACTGGTCGAAACTTGACGACATGCGTGGCAGTCGTCAGCTCTCCAGGCGTATTTCAGAGGTGGGGGGAGTGGGGTTAAGGAAACGGCGGACCCTTTGGGCCCAACTGCTTGTTCCGCCACTGAAAACGATTTCCAAAAGGGACATGGTAATTCACACTGTGTTTGTTGTACTTCGTTTAAAATGAAAATCTGTATACTGGTTTGAAAGCGAAGTGGGTAGGTAGTAAGCTCTGCATAGAAGCCAAGTGGCTTATCAGGCCGGAGCTTATCCCGGTCGAAGTAGCATGAAACGAGTAGGAGTATTTCTACTCCTCCCTGCATAGGATGCTAATGCATCGCAGGGTTACCCCCTATTCATTGCATGGCATTGACGGGAGAACCCTTGCAAATGTTTCTGAAAGACTTCATTTGACTAAGCAATAGCCCTTTTCACGGTTAATTTTTCTCATTTGCATTACAATGTAATCAACGTGAATGCGAGGCAATTTCGGGCTAAAAGTGCGAAATAGCCCGAAATTGCCTCGCATACATGCTAGATTTTATTGTAATGCAAATGAGGAAAGCTAACCGTGAAAAGGGCTATTGAATTCGTCCTCCTTACGTAAATCTTTCCACTAAGAGCGCAAAAAAATTGAAAAAAGATGAAAAGAAGTGACTGGGAAAACTAGAGTTCAACTAACCATTGTGAAACTTTAAGACCGCACCTTTGTTTAATCTCGCCTTCATGCAAAAAAAACTATTCATTTCGACGAGGCTCTGGGGATCACACCACAGACTCTGTAGTTATTTTCCGGAGTCTCGAGCTGAGATCGATCGTTTTCGGTTGAATTTTAATGCATTGAGATTGGTTTCAAAGAGCACTCAACTCTTACAGGAGCATTAAATGGTCTATTGAGGATTCTTTATTTTTCAGCTGTTTTGTCGTCAACCTAGTTCCCAGGTCTCTCATCTTCCCGCACTTGGGAACGAGGTTGTTTTGACTGCATAAGTTTGACGTCACGCAAGAGTGGAAATAGTACAGTAACCTCGTTCCTGTAATCCTCGCTCCACCTCGAGAGAGAGGACCCTGGGAACGTGGTCGTTGAAACAGTTGGCCAGTACCCGGCAGATCTGTGTGGCACAGCAACTAAATCAAAGTCAAAGCAAAGAATGAGGTTAACATCACCAGGTGTTTTCCTGACGTTTTGAGATGTTGACTAACAAAGCGTAATAACAGGATGTCAGTTGTTAAAGCAAGTCATTTTCCTTTTTACTTTTTGATCTGTCAAGTCTGAGCTTAGGCCTCGTTCATGCGACGCCAGAAAAATTCGAAAACGCAGCTGTATAATAACGGTTAGGCCCATGGTCAATACCAGTCTCGATAAACTGTCCACCGAAGAGGCTGAAACTTATTTAGTGTGAACGGAAAATATTTTGTCCATGAAGCCTTTCGGCAAAAACGACAACGTCACGATAAACACGTTACTTATCCTAGGCGTCACGTGGGGTGCATTCAAGCGTTTCTGTCGCCGGTGTTTGTTGTCACGGTTTTCAATTTTCTCCAGTGTTGTGTGGCATGTGGACAGAAAACATTTGATACGCTTTAAGAGTTAAACTTTCTCTTGCACAGTGTAGAATGGGTCTTCTAAAACTAGAACTCCTCACGAACGTCACGAGTCAAGCGAGCAAACGACGGATTAAAAATTCCCTATACCTACATAAAAAAAGTTTTCTTTAATTTTATTCTTCATCGAACGATCTTGATCTTCTCTGAGCGAACACCTTGCATATCTTTTTATGCTCTTTAATAATGAAAATACAATCCATGAAACCAAACATCAGTTGACATACATTCCGGCTTTTTGTTTTATAACATGAACAATCACTTTCATTGGCACACTGGGGCTGAAACTGGCCAAATTTTAGGTAAAAACATATATAGAATATTCTCAAGACTTCCGAGATTTTCCTTGCCCTATTAAATTACGTTTCTTAATTCGCTAGACTCGAAGCATTCTGCAAAAAAACTTCTACGACATTACAAAGACAACGACAGCGGACGCGAACGAAACGAATCTACTGAGGTCTAAAATCCTTTTGGCGCCAAAACATTTCTTGCATAATCAGGCATACAACAAATGTTTGAGACGCATACATTACGTTTATTGTTTGTTTGTTTGCAGACAAAAAACTTTGTTGAACATGCAAGCTTCTTTCAGAAAGAAACGAACAGAAAAAAAGCAAGAGCGCAGATATTTTCATGGTTCACAATCCAGCTTTCCTTTACCCTGGGGGAACCACATCATTTGCAAAAGTTTACTGATGAATAGCCCTTTTCACGGATAGTTTTTCTCTTTGCATTACAATGTAATCCAACGTGAATGTGAGGCAATTTCGGGCTAAAACTACAAAATACCCCGGAATTGTCTCACATACATGCTAGATTTAATTTTAATGCAAAGCAGAGTTAACCGTGAATAGAGCCTATTGATTACGTTTAACCATAGTTAATCGTTAAACTGAGCTAAATTTCACTGTCTAACTTGAATGTAGCTTTCATAATTATTGATAATAGTAGGCCAAGCCTTAAAATGGGAAAGGTTCTAAACATGCACATCTGAAGACTCACATCCCTATTCGCTTTGATATGTCAGCAAATAACGGACAGAACTGAACCGAAAAATCTAAATTCTTCCTATCTGCCGTGTTATCATTTTGCCCGGTAAAAGCACAAATTATGCATGCAAATTTATAGGTTAGTCTATCGATCCCCGCGGATTTAAACCAGGCAATACGTACAAAGACATTTCTGCGCGCCCCAAACCTTGTCATGTAATCGTTCACCTTCAAATTTCTTTGGGTGTATATATTTAGTCATGAAGTGATGCCGACACCTGGACTTCGCTTACCTCGGCCTAACTTGACACTTAAAAGGTTTATCTTAATGTCGACCAACTACTAAATATGGATATTAAATAAAACCATTGGAGCTCAAGTGTTATAGTTCTGACATAAATTAATGCGAAATACAATAGAAAAAAGGTGATATTAAAATCAGACTCGTGATTGGTCGAGAATACAACAGCATTCCTGAAATTGGCTAGGGACATGACACCAGTTCAGTATATAACTGAAGAATATTTCAATCAACAATCAGTTCTTTGAGCACATTAGAAGAGAAGGAGCTTACACTGCAAACTGGTGAGTCAGAATTTCCTTGATAGCTAAAATTGCAATCTGTCTCGGCTTTTAATGTAGAGAACGCAAAAAAGACCGACGACTTTCAGAAGAGTGCAAGTTAGTTATCTCTATAGGCTCGCCTTTTTTGATGTGAGCATTCTCTCTTCGTGCCTTTGTCGCTTTCCTGTATCATATGATATAGTCTTTTAAAGTAGCTTCTCATCTTTACATTTTCAAACTTTTCCCTGACCAACGAACATTCTAATTTTGTAGCAAATGCTATTTAAATTGTCGTCTCAGAACCAGAGTCTCCGGGAAGAACACGTTGAGCGGGAAATCATTTCGAAATGAAATAGAGAAATTTATTTACAACACATTGAAATCGGCACCAGTTGATAAGTTTAGTAGCATTCCTTATTGAAATTTAATCACATATTGAACAAAGTAAGTCGTCCTTAAACTTGTGGATGAATACTCGATGCCGAACAAATAGATTCTCATGATAGGGCGCGGTCCGCAGACTCTTCCCCTCTCTAAATATGATACCATTTAAGGCGCCAAAAGCGCACTGCGTTCATAAGAAGTTCACATTAGGCTTTCTCTCTGCTTGCCAACCGTTCGTTTAGTTAAGAAGGTAATGAAAATAATAGAATACAGCTATGTTTATATTACAGTTATAATTCTGTATTCCGATACCGGCATAAAAAACATATTAACGGTCACTCAAAACAAAGTTCATACAAAACAAAGTATGTGTGTGATCTAGATCCCCGCTTCCACCAACTCCCTACGTTGATACGTTGGTGGCAAATTTGGAGGTATTTGAACTGGACAATCGGAAATTTTTCCAAATCATTTGGCTTCACTACTTATTCACCGATTTACCTTGATGGAGCAAAGTGCAAATTAAAACTCGCCTCTTTTGAAAGCATTAAAGAGTTGCATGTGATTAAAGAGCGTCTCTTGCATAATCAGCCATGATAGGTAAAAATAAGGTGTGTCCTTTCTTTGTAGACAAAACGCCTTTGTTCAATTTACAAACTCCTTTTAGAAAGTAATAAACAGAACATAATAGCAAGATGACAATTAGTTTTTATGGTTCATAGTCTAGCATTCACTTGAGCTCTAAGCACAGGCACGTCGTATTATCGTTAGGCTTTTGATCGATAGAAAACACGACAGAATTTCCGAAATTGGCTGAAATACATCATGACAGTTTAGTATCAGAACCTTCTTTACTTCTCCTTTTTAAAACCCAAGTTCAATTAATTAAGAAAGCTGATATTATCTTCCTTTAATCCCAGGCATTAAATTAAGGACATATGCTTTTGTTTGTTAGCAGAAGATTGCTCATAATTGCCCACGACTGTGTTTTCCAGATACGTTTTGAGTATTTTAATTTACATATATTTCTCAGACTGTAAAGCGGCATTGAAATTACCGAGATCATAACGCTTTGAAAGAGCTTCCATGAATTGCTGACTTCTCTTTGACTAATTCCGTACATAGGGGCGTTCATCTTTTCTTTGTTTCATACAGCGTTAAAATAATCTCTCCTTTTGTTAATACAAATCTTTGTAAGCTTCCCTGTTCGAATTAATTTTCAAATCTGTTTCTCGACACCCAGCGGCGTTTTTTGAAAGCGGTTGGTAATTTTTGTGTCGATAAACGTACTCGGACAGAAACAAAATCAGGCAAAACCTACGGATTTGCTCAAAAATATTTCTTTATCTCCTTCACAATAATCCTTTAACAAAAGGTCATTCATCTCATGCTTGCGCTATAAAAACAATACAAGTAAATTAACAATCATTTCAAGTGAGATCAGGCGGTACATTTAGCATTCAGTGTGTGTACCCAGAGTTGTTGAATGTCCGCAAAATGCTCGTTTCTTCCCCTGAATTTCTCTTTCCCAGTTATGAAATACAATTTGGTGGTTAAAACAGTTTTTTGTGTCGCAAAACCAAAACCAATGTATAATCGCTTTTGTCAATCTCGAAGGTCATAGAAAATACAATGAGCTAATCAAAACTCAAAGTAATTACATGCACATGACACGAAGCGCGGGAAAACGAGTGAGCAGGAGTCACGATTGGGTTTGGTTTTACTTCTGATTGGATCAAAAAAATTGGCGCGAGTTTTTAAACCAATCATGTAGCGTAGCAGGGGCAAAACCAATTACTTTTCGACACTCAAATGAAAACCGCTCCAAATGACATCCAATTAGTTTTATTACCTAACGTCAGCAACAGAACAATGAGATTACAAGAACGCCGACATGCTTGGTTATTCTGGGCGTGGCTTCACGGGCCACGGGCAAGTTCATGTTGGACACCAAAATCCGTCCTTATTTTTCCTCTCCACACGGCACCAGACTGCATGGAAGTGTCTTTCGCCACTATTTAGGTCATCACACACTTTAAAAAGTGGAGCTGCATTGTCCATTGAATTGTACTTGATGGGATTTTTAGCCGGCAATCTCTCAAGAGAGTGAAACTAATTTTCATTTGAAAGGAAGCGGACCTTTTAATACCTTACTTTGAGGTCAGACAGATCTTTGTTTCCTAAATATCTTGAAAAGCTGATTCACTTCAACTGGGCGTCATTCACACCCTTAGACTCATCAGTCAACGGAGATTAAATATTGAGATTGCTGAAAAGAGTTTGCAAGAGAGCCAGTAAGATTTAACGATGGTGTTCTTAAAAATATTGATAGTTACATGAAAGAAAAGAAATACCTTTTAGTAGCCTTGAGATCGATTTTTCAAAGATGATTTGGCGCCAAAAGCTTTGAAACATAACTAACTTTACTCAAACGAGACCAGTGACCACTGCATTTCATTTCACTCCCTGTCAAACACCATGAGGCCACCGCACCTCCCACAAGCTTGAAAATTACCTACAAACAAAACCATACAACCCAAAAAGTGTTGAAAATTTGTCAGCGCCTGTTTGCATGCCAGTAAATCCAATTTAGTTCGCAGTTAACTCTTGGCTGAATAATAAAAGTCTTCGGTTTAAGTATTTTAAGATAGAAGTCATGGTTACTGCGCTCGACTCCGGAGAGAGCGGTCCGGGTTCAAACCCTGGCCGGGGAAATTGTGTTGTGTTATTGAGCAAGACACTTCACACTCACAATGCTTCTCTCCACCCAGTTGTATAAATAGCTTCCAGCAAATTTAATGCTGGAGGAGCACCATTCCAGGGTTAAAATACATGTATTTCGGTGGCTTCCAAGAATAGGTTCGGCACAATGAACCATTTGGCTCGTATGCAGACTTAAATTTTCGACCTTTGTGGTCCGCTTCGCGGAGGGCGAAATATGCATGGGAACTCTTTAAACGTTTTCTTAACAGCTTGATTAACATGAAAATCAAACTGGCGGAACAATAAATTTGCTACACCTCTTCAAACGCTGATACTTCAGTCAACAAAGACATTTACGAGATTACAGAATACCATTTTTCCAAATCAAGCGCCGGATAACCTTTTTACAGCAAATGATCTCACAACACCAATCTTGAAACAATCCTAGATATAATTTTTAAGAACAGGGAGATTTAGCCGAGAGGATTTAATGTTTATCTAGCAATCATAAAATACCACGTTATTGTTTTACAAAGCAGTTCCGTTTAATTTTGACCCCTACTTCGGTACCGTCTGTGAAAGCACGCCTTTGTTGTAGCTAAGTGTATTTTCACAATAAACCAGTCTGTATGTATGGGTTATTGACCAAGTGTGAGATCAAGATGGCTGGATATTGGCCAAGTTCTTTTTTGCGTGTTTATGGACCGACACGAAGTCGAGGTCCATAAACTCGCAAAAAAAAGAACGAGGCCAATATCAAGCCATCTTGACCGAACAAACTTGGTCAATAAAGGATTTATTATATGGCTTTTGGTGAAATTTTGCTTTCGGGATGCAGCGGGTAGTCCCGAGCGGGCAAGATGACTCCATCTTGCCCGCTCGGGTAGCCAATCACAGCGCGCGATTTGGTTTATCTTGCCCGCTCACGGAGCTAGCCATATAATAATGTATTGTATTGTATTGTATTGGGAATAATCTTTTCTCTGACTGTACTGACAGTTATGAAATAATGATTAACCTTGCTGAAATGTTCCATTTCTTCTAATTTCCTATTTAATCCTACGGAAAAACAAGTGTCCGAGGAACACGAAATTAGAACCTTATTTACCTCTTCAGATGAAACCAACGTGCAATAAGCCGGGTGAATAACACAGGCTAATTAACTCAATTTAATTCCAGACCTGAATAGGGCCGAGTATCAAGGACTGCTTGTTTTGTTTATGGCAGACAGGTCTGATAATGACTGTTTGTCTTTCAGATATCTTTTCAATAAGCATTTCAATGAACATACTCTTCAGACTGTTAATTAGGTATCATTGAAATTGCCGACAAATGTCATTCACTTTATTGTTAGAAAGGCTCTAACTCCCTTCCCTATACCAATATTGTAAAGTGTTTGAACTCTATTGACGTTATGAAAATTAAATTGTTTAAGTTCGTCTTTTGAAATCCACGTGAATTTTCTCCTACTTTAACCATCCTTGTTCCTTTATAGTTTGTGAACATCTCCTTGGTGTTTTTCCATCTTAGTAAAGTACCATTTTAAGGTTTCCTTCAGTCT
>JAHPZR010047890.1:5000-10000 GCA_019787425.1 Platygyra sinensis
AATGTTAATTTTTATCTCATCTGTATTTTTGGAAATTGCTTTCTCTCAATTAACTTACCTCTCTCCCTTTTGTCCCTGCCACACGATTGCGTGGTCTCTTTTGACTTTCTTTAAAGTAGCATTTAGAGCAATATCCACAAGCACATCTGTCAAATGGGCGACAAAAGATAAACACTAAACATTTGAACGCTCACGCATGTGGCTCCTGTAAGAGGACACTTAATCGTGGTTCTAGGCATGTACAAATCAACAATACGGTAGTTTTTCAGCATTCGGGAACTGAACACCTAGGGGAAAGTTCATTTAATATGACAAGGAGGGGGGATGAAGATATTGAGGGGGGCTCCGAAAATTTTTACACACCCGAAGGGGGGGGGGCTCTGAAAAAATTGTTGGGCTAGGCGAGGGGCTCTGAACTTCTACTACCAAAGGGGGGGAGGGGCTCCTAAAAAAATGAACCGCTAGCAAGGGGGCTGCTAAAATTTCAAGCCTCGAGTTTCAAAATGTTCATTTTCCCCCACCCCCCCCCCCCCTTGTCATACTAAATGAACTTTCCCTAGGTGCACGCGGATGGCGCTTTCCAAAGGTTTCAACTCAAACGAGGTTCAAGGTTCCTTTGTTTTTTTAGCGACAGGTTAACTTTTAACACTTCTAAGCCGTTTGCAAAAACTTACTTGTTATGTCTATGCCAAATTATGTGCAATCATCAATTGCGATTGTGGGAACAAAAGCCAATAGGCGAGTGCTTCCAAGCTTTTCCGAGTATTTCTATTATGCAATTAGACTAATAGTATGAGCTCGAGATTTCTATCGCGTGATAGTTGAGGAGGGCGCAGCCCGAGTCCGCTATCACACATAGAATTCGAGGACGATAGATATTGTTTCAGTACAAATCTACTACTCGTTCAAAACTCTTTCCTATTAACATGATCCTCTTCAAAAACACTTCAGAAACGCAAATATAAGCGAACGGCAGTACGTTGCAAGCGCACACTGTTATCCTACTCAATATCTGCAACAGAATGCGGATAGTAAGATCCAAGCCAATCAGTGAACAGATTTATACAAAAACTAATTAGTAAAAATCAGCCAGCGTTCTATCAAACATGTCCTCTATCGGTGATTGTCTATATTACTCCGTATCTATTCTGTTGCAGATAGTGATTAACCTAGCAGTGCGTGGTTGTTAACAAAATGGCGGCCACTTCTTAGGGTTTTTCGGAGTATCTGTGAAGAGGATTTAGACAATTTACTAGTTGAGACACAGATTTGTACTAAAACAATTAGATTATTCGCACTGGATTTCTATTCGTGATAGAAATCTCGAGCTCATAATCTAATTGTTAAATAGAAACACATTTTTGAGATGACAAGACAAGAAAGCTCAGTTTTACAAGACAGAGTGTGTGCAAGGTGACGTCATAAAATTCTCAACTCTAAACTCAAGAGCCACTAAAGGTTTTATCCTCATCAGGCATAAGAGGCACTAAATTTGGACCAGTTAACAACTTTCCAGCTGAACAGCGTCTTTTGTTTGGAAACCAGCGCATTTTGAATTTCGAAGTAACTGCCGTGCGTGACATAAAGCTAAGATAACGTTTTTTCGAAAAATATTCACTTATCTCGTAATTTTCAGCCATTTTAGAAGTTTAAGTATTAGGAAAAGTGCTTGTGTAAATGTTTTTTTGGCTCGGTTTAGAAAATCAGTCGACTAGACAGCCAAAGTTCCAGATGTTTACACTATGCCATAAAGCCCGGGCATAAAGGTCCTCCTACGTGGCGACTCAATACTAAGCTCTACAATTTTGCACGAAACATTTCGACGAATATTTCAACTTCGGGACAACGCACATACTTTAAACGTGGAGAACTGTCTTCTTTATTTATCGTCTACAATATTACAATTACTACAATATTACAATGACTTTATCCACTGTATGGTTTTTGATGTCATTTTTTATTACGTGACAATGCACACACTCTATAGGTTAGATTTACATAGGCAACTAAACACAGTACAGCTAAAACAACAATTTTTATTTAAAGATAAAAGAAAACTGTAACAAAATAGGAGCGAGTTGGTATCATTCAAATAGCAAAGGACTAATCTAGCGGATGACCCCTAGCAATAAAATCCAGTTACAGAGAGAATTAAGAACACATTTTTTATAAAATAGTATTTCTTCATACGCTAAGATAGGATAATTTCTGTTTAGCATTACAAATCGAGCTGGAAATTAAATACGTTTCTCAGGCTTTTTAGCTGCAAGCGGTTTCATCAGTTTAATTATACTGATGAAACCGCTTGCAGCTTATTAGCCTGAGAAACGTATTCAATTGCGCTGATTTGTTATGCTATTCAGTAATTATCCTATCTTAGCGTATGAAGAAATACTTTTATAAAAAATGTGTTCTTAATTCTCTCTGTAACTGGATTTTGATGCTAGGGGTCATCCGCTAGATTAGTCCTTTGCTATTTGAATGATACCAACTCGCTCCCTATTTTGTTACAGTTTTCTTTTATTCTTTAAATAAAAATTGTTGTTTTAGCTGTACTGTGTTTAGTTGCCTATGTTAAATCTAACCTATAGAGTGTGTGCATTGTCACGTAATAAAAAATGACATCAAAAACCATACAGTGGATAAAGTCATTGTAATATTGTAGTAATTGTAATATTGTAGACGATAAATAAAGAAGACAGTTCTCCACGTTTAAAGTATGTGCGTTGTCCCGAAGTTGAAATATTCGTCGAAATGTTTCGTGCAAAATTGTAGAGTCTTAGTATTGAGTCGCCACGTAGGAGGACCTTTATGCCCGGGCTTTATGGCATAGTGTAAACATCTGGAACTTTGGCTGTCTAGTCGACTGATTTTCTAAACCGAGCCAAAAAAACATTTACACAAGCACTTTTCCTAATACTTAAACTTCTAAAATGGCTGAAAATTACGAGATAAGTGAATATTTTTCGAAAAAACGTTATCTTAGCTTTATGTCACGCACGGCAGTTACTTCGAAATTCAAATGCGCTGGTTTCCAAAACAAAAGACGCTGTTCAGCTGGAAAGTTGTTAACTGGTCCAAATTTAGTGCCTCTTATGCCTGATGAGGATAAAACCTTTAGTGGCTCTTGAGTTTAGAGTTGAGAATTTTATGACGTCACCTTGCACACACTCTGTCTTGTAAAACTGAGCTTTCTTGTCTTGTCATCTCAAAATGTGTTTCTATTTAACAATTAGATTATGAGCTCGAGATTTCTATCACGAATAGAAATCCAGTGCGAATAATCTAATTGGTTTTAGTACAAATCTGTGTCTCAACTAGTAAATTGTCTAAATCCTCTTCACAGATACTCCGAAAAACCCTAAGAAGTGGCCGCCATTTTGTTAACAACCACGCACTGCTAGGTTAATCACTATCTGCAACAGAATAGATACGGAGTAATATAGACAATCACCGATAGAGGACATGTTTGATAGAACGCTGGCTGATTTTTACTAATTAGTTTTTGTATAAATCTGTTCACTGATTGGCTTGGATCTTACTATCCGCATTCTGTTGCAGATATTGAGTAGGATAACAGTGTGCGCTTGCACGTACTGCCGTTCGCTTATATTTGCGTTTCTGAAGTGTTTTTGAAGAGGATCATGTTAATAGGAAAGAGTTTTGAACGAGTAGTAGATTTGTACTGAAACAATATCTATCGTCCTCGAATTCTATGTGTGATAGCGGACTCGGGCTGCGCCCTCCTCAACTATCACGCGATAGAAATCTCGAGCTCATACTATTAGTCTAATTGCATAATAGAAATACTCGCGGAAAAGCTTGGAAGCACTCGCCTATTGGCTTTTGTTCCCACAATCGCAATTGATGATTGCACATAATTTGGCATAGACATAACAAGTAAGTTTTTGCAAACGGCTTAGAAGTGTTAAAAGTTAACCTGTCGCTAAAAAAACAAAGGAACCTTGAACCTCGTTTGAGTTGAAACCTTTGGAAAGCGCCATCCGCGTGCACCTAGGGAAAGTTCATTTAGTATGACAAGGGGGGGGGGGGGTGGGGGAAAATGAACATTTTGAAACTCGAGGCTTGAAATTTTAGCAGCCCCCTTGCTAGCGGTTCATTTTTTTAGGAGCCCCTCCCCCCCTTTGGTAGTAGACGTTCAGAGCCCCTCGCCTAGCCCAACAATTTTTTCAGAGCCCCCCCCCCTTCGGGTGTGTAAAAATTTTCGGAGCCCCCCTCAATATCTTCATCCCCCCTCCTTGTCATATTAAATGAACTTTCCCCTAGGTGTTCAGTTCCCGAATGCTGAAAAACTACCGTATTGTTGATTTGTACATGCCTAGAACCACGATTAAGTGTCCTCTTACAGGAGCCACATGCGTGAGCGTTCAAATGTTTAGTGTTTATCTTTTGTCGCCCATTTGACAGATGTGCTTGTGGATATGCTCTAAATGCTACTTTAAAGAAAGTCAAAAGAGACCACGCAATCGTGTGGCAGGGACAAAAGGGAGAGAGGTAAGTTAATTGAGAGAAAGCAATTTCCAAAAATACAGATGAGATAAAAATTAACATTAATATTTTATTCAGGTTAAGCTGAATAAAAACTCGCAAGAATAAAATTCATATATCTCTGATGTATTTATTGTAGCAAGGGCCGCTTGCTTTTTGTTATTCATGTAGAAATTCTAAAGGCTGGTTTTCACTGGCGATGGAGTCGTAGTCGGAGTCGTAATCAGAATCAAGCGTAACGCGTTACGATCTAGTTAAAATTAAACCGACGGAGTCGGAAGCAGATCACTGATTCCGCTTATGACTCTGTCGCTTACGATCAAGTGAAAACTGCATTGTCAGAGTCGCAAGCAGAAGCGGAAGAATAAACCAATGACAATGTTCGACTCCGAGCCCTGCGATTGGCTGGTTCTTCCGCTTCGGCTTCCGACCTCCGACAACCTAGTTTTCACTGGATCATAAGCGACGGAGTCGTAAACGGAATCGGCAGA
>JAHPZR010047890.1:15000-18506 GCA_019787425.1 Platygyra sinensis
GAATAAATCAATCGAACGACGTCCTCGCACACAGCCTCATTATCAGTCCACCATTCTTTCCACCATAGCAGCCTGCATTTTTACCTGAGTCTAAACGCAGTGCTAGGGATGCACAGAAAGATGCGCCGGTACGTTTAACCTTTCTGAAAAACAGTTCATATTCGCAATCTCGGTATTGGACTAGAACTAGCTTGTAATCGAGGCTCATTCGGAGAATATCATTAAGAAGTGATTGATTAGTTGCAAGCTAGATCCAGTCCATTACCAAGAATACGAGCATAGACTTACAGGATAATTCGAAAGCGCATGCTCAAAATTCCGCCTCTTTCCTCCAAAACGGCATTCTCGTCGCCAGTATTGCTCGTTTTATTTAAGTGGCTTTGGAGTCAAGAGCGCCGGAATGCATGAAAACCACATATGATAGGACTTCATAGACACCAGAGCCAAAAGTTAAGATTTCTAGCAGAGGTAACACGTTTATTTCATTAAGTGTCTGTGCACTAAATTTCTGGTTTGGGCATCTTCCGCTCTGGCATGGTTTTATTATGTAATCGGGAGTAGAGAGGGGGGAGTTAATGGTTTGTACGAGATATACATCTTTCCACATAACATTTTACAAAGTGAAACCTTACAAAATAAAATAATTAACTAAATAAATGATCTTAATCCCGTGGTCACCATGAGGAAATCCTATAGATCTCGCAAGAAATTTTGTGCAGCAATCATAGGCATTGCAGTTCACTATTGAATCATCTAAATGTTCTTGTTTTGTTTGTTTTTCTTGCAGTTCTAGTGAGAGCAAAAGCGATGACAAACAGCTTGACAAAAAGGCAAGTAAACGTTAAGCTGGCCAATGATTATGTAAGGATGGTTGTTCAATCATACAGTCAGTCAGTCAGTCAGTCAGTCAGCCGGTCGGTCGATCGGTCGGTCGGTCGGTCAGTCGGTCGGTCGGTCGGTCGGTCGTCGGTCGGTCGGTCGGTCGGTCGGTCGGTCGGTCGGTCGGTCGGTCGGTCGGTCGGTCGGTCGGTCGGTCGGTCGGTCGGTCGGTCGGTCGGTCGGTCGGTCGGTCGGTCGGTCGGTCGGTCGGTCGGTCGGTCGGTCGGTCAGCCGGCCAGTACGGGATTCAGTCGACCAGTCAAACTGATATTGTTTAGTTGGCTAGTCGGCTGATCAGGCAGGCAGTGTTTCATTTCAATGCCCTTTAGCTTTTAGCTAGACGATCGATTAGCCAGTGCATGGGACAGCCAGTCACTTGTAAGATCGATCAGCCTATCAGATATTCAAAAAGTAAGTCAGTCAGTCAGCAGCACTTCGGGATGGCCGATTGCTCAGTCAGGCCACATGTAGACTATAGCGTGTTAGTCAGCTGTCCCCCATGTCGGTCGCCTGGCGTAACCTCGCCCTATTTACTCTAAGAAATCTTTCCTTGGATTTTTAAGGCTGGCTCTAAGCAGTATAGTGTTGACGAGTTCAGTGCGTTGAAGAAAAAGATGCGGGCCCAGGGTAGGATTGCTCTGTAGACGTGATTGGACCAAAGCCATCAGCATCCGGGTAACACAGTGCACAGGGCTATGAGCCGCAAGAGTGGTCATCCAGCTAAATTGGACGGAATTCTAAATGGTCTACGTACTACATTTCTTAACACAGCTTTCTGTTTGTTCCTGTCTCGAGAGAAACTTTCGGGCTTTATTTAGAAATCGTTCTTTAGCTGCACTGATCATAACTTTGTCGTTGTGAATGTAACAATTTGTGCGGTTTTAACTTGGCCTGATGTTCTGTTGTCAGTGCTACTTCTAACAAGTTGTGAGAAAGGGAATTTTTATAGTCATTTATTTACTACGCTCAAAGCAGTCTTAACACTGTAAAAGCAAGAAAAGAAAAAGAAAATATAGAATAGCTATTTTTTCTACTAAAAATTATGCTGCCCTTTTTGTAAGGAAATGGTTCTCTTGGTAAGAGTAAGGGTAGAAGACCATACCTAAAAAGGATATAAAAGGATCAAGAACGTTCTTTAAGTTTAAAGGTGCTACGTCACGGTATTTTGAGTTATTTCTATCACCGACAAAATTTCCTTTAATTGAAGGAAACCTGAAAATAATACTTTAGAAAGATAGGAAAACACTAAAGAGATAATAATAAACTATAAAGGAACAAAGATGGTTAAGAATGGAGAAGATTGACACGGATTACAAAAAGCAAAAATTGAAAAATTTAGGCTAAATTTTTCAAACCGTTTAACCGTGACGCAGCTCCTTTAATTCTGTCCTTTAATTGTGTTTTCTTTTGTCTCTGTTTCGATTTCTCTGCTCAATTGTTACACTTAGTGTTGTCTGTGATTCCGTTTACTTGATTCATCACTTGACTAACCTCTCCAGCTTTCTCCAAGAAGTGTGTTCCCTAAAGAGTTTTATTCTTTGTAAACATCTTGAACCATACTCATCCACGGGGACTTTCAAAGTAGGAGCCTATCGCAAGGGGCGTCCAACTCCCATACTAAGCCTATGCCACAGCATTTTTACAGACCGGTCTACTGTAGAATTCCGAAAGTAACGTTTGGATTTAGCAGGCAAAAAGGGCCGCTACTTCCGGGTAGCCGTTACGTTTGGGTAGACAATTCGGCTTTAGGATGGTTAAAACACGTTAGTATGGTAATTCACAGTCGTTTCAGACAAAGCGGAAGCGTAACAGTAAAAAAATCTGTTCATGTTTGTTACTTATAACCAAGTAGCCACATAAATAAAGTAGACTATTTACACAAAAAAGGTCGGACCTCTGTCGGAAGATAGATATGGTCGCATTACACCGCAATTTGTAAAAAGTTTTCGTATAACGCGCTCTCTGATTGGGTGAAACAGCCTGCTTTATCAGAGAACAGAGCACGGGTTGATACCTGGCTTTCAAATTTTTGTTCTGGAATTTTGAAAAATTTGACTCAAATTCAACGTCCCCTGTGACTCAGACAGACGTAGTGTAAACAAGCTATTTGTAAGTAAATATCGATGGCTCATGGAGACCATTGTCAACAACAGTAGTGTAAAAGCCGTTCGAAGATAACAAGTTTTGCTAGATTCCGACATCACACGTACTGAAATAAACAAATTCTCAAGGTACCTAACAAATGCTCTGATGTAAGACATATCACGAAGGCAGAAATTATACTTAAGAAGTAAAACAACGCCAGAAAACATCAACTGAGATGTCTCTGTTTTTTTTATGAGAAGCTACAGTTTTGGAACAATTCTCAAACAACACTTAAACTTACATGCATTGTAGTAACTCTCGCTTGCTTAGTAGCGATCTCCAGTCATCTCCGTGAAGTGAACCTTAACAATTTAGCATCATCGCTCACCTGACGAGTGATTATCAGTTAAAAGGTTTACTCCTGTGCTCGTAGTAGAGCAAGTGAGAGCAGTCTAGTCTTTTTAACTTTGATGCTAGTTTGGGCAATCCTGCTGCAAGCGGCTGCAAGGCGTGATAAACTTAACGGAGCTCCTTTCAAATGC
>JAHPZR010047891.1:10000-13219 GCA_019787425.1 Platygyra sinensis
TGCAGTGTGTAACAACACCTAGGGATGTTATCTGTGCACGTGCAAAATTGGATTTTACTGAAGTGGAAAAAAACTGTATTGGTAACTATGAAAGAGTTTGGGGCGTAACGTCGAGTTGGTCTCTCATCCCATCTCATATCCAATAAGCGCGAGTGGAGCTCATTATTGAGTCGTGTGTGCAGGGCTCAAGACCAAGAAATATCTCACCAGCGCGGTGACAACAGTAATAGAAGTTTTAAAAACAAAACAAGTGAAAAGAAGTATATACAAAACGAAATTACATCATTTCGTGAAGGTCAGAAATCAGAAAAGCCAGATTATGCTAGCAGTGCTAAATTTAGATACAAGCTACAAATTGTGCTCGCTTTGCTAAATTATGCCAAAAAATATGCTAGCCCTTCTTCTTCCCAAAGAAGTAACCTGGCCTGAGCCCGTGATCCAATCGGAAAACCAGTAACCGGTGAGCGATCAACTTCTGTAAACTTAAGTTCGCGATGTGGTCACGTGATACTAAAGAGCGAATAGCTTTTCTTGACAGCTGTCAATTAATCATAACGTGGAAATCAACCTATGGTAATGTTCTACTCTATTAGTTTTTAAAGTATTGGCGTACGGACGTAAGCAAGGACAGTCGCGTGATTAGCCTTCGGCGCGCAGAATCCCGTCTAAAACTGCCTGAAATTCCACGCGTGCACTTCCCATATTTGAAAAGCATGCTATAATGGCTATTATTATTCAATTAAAATGTTTCCCCGTTTCTGATTGGTTAAAACCAAACGAATAATTCACCATGACCAGCTGCTGTTGACCAAATATTAAATCAATGACGTCAAAAGTGCAGCCCACAGCAGATTATTGAACCATTGACCGGAGAAAACCTGGGGACGAGGTTGTCTTAAGTTTGGTGAGCGGAAAAACAAAGAGCGAAATGGCGAACGGGAAAATATTTTTAACGAATAATAACGCAATTATTGAATTCAGCTTTCGTAGGATATGAAGAATTCTGCAGATCTCGGAGGATGCTATCCACCGCGGCCTTCGGCCTCTGTGGATAACACCCTCCTTGATCTGCAGAATTCTTCATATCCTACTCAGCCTTATTTAATAATTGCTACTTAGTATATACACACTCAGTGATCTTGGTGTTTTAAGCAATCTGATTGGTTCGCTATCTCTGGCTAATGAGCATTACTCACCCCCCTACCGAGTGAATAATGCGTAAGCCAAACAAAAATGAAGCATACTTTTGAATAAAGCATACTTTTGATTCACACTGATTCGAACGGTGTCTAAGGACCATTATTCTAGACTGTCACGAGGTTTCTTCGAATATTAACTATAGATTTTCGATGTTCATAGATTCTGTAAATAGTTTCACGAATTCGCGCACGCTTTGTACCGCTTGCACGTTTTCCACGCATGAATTGAGAGGTCAATTAAATCGATTTTTAATGGTTTCCTTCTAAAAATGTTGTTGAGATCACTTCCTGTGTATATACTAAAACAATTATTCTTCTCAATCTCGGTGAATAGTGGCAGAATATTTACCTCGATTTCAAAGAATAATTGTTAAATATAAAATGATGGCCAAGCTAATAAAAACTTCCAATTATCCAGTTTTTAATAATGCGAACTACCAGCGCCCTTATTTTGTAGTTGCTGAGTTAGCACTTTAATTTAATTCTCTTTATTTGTTTTTAGTTTTGCCAGAACCTTTTGCCTTCTACCCTCTTGATGGAGAATATAAAGCCGCGGAAAAAGAGAAAAAGCAGCTTCCCGGAAAACTAGGGCTGTAGCCCTTACAGTTGGACCCTACAATGAATCAACGGGAGCTTACAATTTTTTTGGCAACAATACAAGTTACATCGAATTTTCCTCTAACAGAACTCAGGTGTCCCAGCCTCACTCAATCACACTGATGTGCTGGGTTCAACCTGGAGGTCAAGATGGACCACTGTTTAACTACGGACAAACTGACCATGGAGTCAGTATATGGATCAGACGCAGACGCAGCAATAGTGACAGGATAGAAGAGAAAGGCTCCGAGATTTCGTTGTCGCCAGTTTGAAGTTCATAACTAAAAAATATCTTATCATCCTTTTCACCTGTATTCAGAATTTTGCTGGAAACACAGATCAGAATAGCCTTGTTTATCATGGTCTCAACCCACCAGCACATGCCAGTACATTCGATTTGTGCCAGTTGACTATCACTTGCATATATCTTTTATTCAATAACCCGACTTACGGAGATATTGAAACAATAAAAAACTTTGTTAATGCGCCTTCTCGGAGGCGCAGTGGCGACATGGTTAGTGCGCTCGAATCCTGATCAAGTGGTCTGGGTTCGAGCCCTGGCCGTTGACATTGTGTTGCGTACTTTATTCTCGCGGTGCCTCTCTCCACCCAGGTGTATAAATGGGTACAGGCGAACTTAATGCTGGGGGTAATCTTGGGATGGACTAGCATCCCATCCAAGGAGGGGGTGGGGGAGTAGAAATACTCTTAGTCGTTTTATGCTACAGAAACCGGGATAAGTTCCGACCTGTTGGGCCACTTGGCTCGTATGCATTCAATTTGATATCTAGGTCCAAGACTATGGAGCAAATTAACAAATAAATGAAGATCGGCCATAAACCTAAAGCAGTTTAAGACCAATACAAGGAGGCTAGATCTAGACAACATCCTGGATGGATGTAGTGGCTGTCATCTTTGTAACTCACAATTTTAATTTCTTGAGCAGGACTTTCTGTATATTATTTTAGATAGTTCTAGTTAGGTGTCCCCTATTAGCATTGCTAGATGTAATTGGCACGATAATAAAGTCATTATCATATTATTACTACTACTACCACCACCACCACCATCATCATCATCGTCATCACCATCATTACAGACATTACTTTTACCTAATATCTCCTTCCCCCCTCCTCTCCTTTCTTATTTTCTCTCATTTGCTGCAGTGAAGCCACGGCCCGTTATAATTTGTGAGCGCCAATGGGAAGTCATAAGCTCCCAAAACGGAACAAGAATCGACGTACTCAACGCGAACTATGGCAGGCTAGACCAGCATACGTGTTTGAATAAAGCCATGAGCAACACAAACTGTCGTTCTGCGAATTATCTTCAAATTGTACAGGGAAAGTGTAACGGCAAAAACAGCCGTGAGTTAGTCGTGAATAACCAAGTATTCGGTGATCCATGTGAGGGAACAAAAATC
>JAHPZR010047893.1:0-5000 GCA_019787425.1 Platygyra sinensis
AGAGGACATAACTGCAATGGTAGCATGCAGTGGTACAAACAGACTCTACCAACGTAGTTCCAGGGTTCTATCTCTACTTCTCGAAGTAGAGAGAGGACCCTGGTAACGAGGTTGGGTGTTGTCTGAAAAGGGTTTCAGCGAAAAGCGAAGTCGCTAGATAAACATTTGGTATTGTCGACGTAAGTCTGCCTGGAATATTACACACTTATGGATTACGGAGAAAGATTACGTTTGAGTCTTCTGAGTCTTCTAAGTCTCTATGTAGTTGTCTTTACTGCTATTCCGCAGTCACCTTTCACAAATTGGAATGGATCTCAGTTCTCCAGGTTTCAACACACCTCAATCTTATGAACATAACTTGGTATGTGTCTACAGAATAACGGTTCCTGCCAATCGAAGGGTAATTGTTGAGTTCAAAACGCTGTCTATCTTGGGAACTATGCCGGACTGTGACGGTGATTCTTTGGAAATACTTCTCGGGTGAGTGTTTTCCTCAGTAAAAACCCAGGGGTAACGAAAGCAAGTCAACTTTTAGCTATAACAGGGCTCGAAATTAAAAATGTCTGGTCGCAATTTCCGACTAGTTACGAAAATTTGGTCACAACTTTGAAAATTTTAGTCGTGAAATTAATTTAGGCCATTTAATTAATAAATAAGTGATCATATGTAGACTTTGAAACAATTAACACTTTAATTATATTATCATTGTTCCTACAGCTTTCATGTGATTTCGAGATTTAATAGTACAGAACATCTAGCGTCTTGGACAACACTAGTCCATCTAAACGATCAAGTTGAACTTGTGTTCCGTTCCGTAAATTAAGGCACGTAATTGCCTGTTATTTTAGTCAAAGCGACAGATTTCCAAATCATGAACAGATTATTACAGCTGGAAACTGCAGTTCTTACATGTAAATGCCTCCAATCTCTGCAAAATAACATAACACGTACTGGGCGGAAGTATTAGCAGTATTAGCTAACAAAACTCCTTTAGTTTTACTTTTTGAAGGTTTTCCACCGACGACAAAACAAGCAACAAATTATTTTTTTATATTAAGCCTTACACCTTAAGTTTCAGGGGTGTTACAACGGTGATTATTCAAAGAAGCCTGAATGACTGAATCATTCAATACGAATACGTGCCATGACTCACGCACCACGGCAATCCAGCAATACGCCATCAAAACGGCAAAGCGAAACGAAATATGAGCCTGCGATATACATGTGTAAAGAAACCGCTGAAAATGGCGGGCTATCGAAGGAAAATCGTTGCGTGCATGCAGCCCAGGTAAATTATGTTCAACCTTCAGATTGTAACAAAATTGTAAGAGGCAAATTCAATGAATCTTTTCATTTCTAAAGTTATTTAAGGAAAAACTCAACTGCTAGCTCTGGTATTTCGTATCAGACAAGGCAAAACCTAGCTGGCAAATTTGTGACAACTCTCTTTTTTCCACGGGGGGCCCAAGCGCGAGATGAGAGGAAATAATTTATGTAAATGATTTACATCAATTTACATCAATTACATCATTTACATCAATTATTTCATCTCGCGCTTGGGTCGACTGGGTTTTTTCTAGTCGAGAGGAAATCATAGCTCTGAATTTAAGATAAGACCAATATTGAGTCGTAGGCTAAACTACAGAATTTAGGGCCACTTTTATAGAAGTATCACTCGAGTGGCTCGGATGCTCGTCCGTCGCGTTGACTGATGAGCTGCCGAGCCGTCAAGCCACTAAGTGATATTTTTAGGGATGAGTTCATGAATGCTGTATTAATGGTTGATGTTAAAAAACTTCATTGTGTGGGCGAAGCTCACATAAAGGCCCAGTTGAGACACCAGACTTTTCATGAGCCGAACCTAATACAGTTGAGCCTCGATTATCCAGACTTTCTGATTATCTGGACTTTTTTTCTGGTCTTGTTTTTTTCATGAATATTAATAAGCTTTGGTCTTAACCCATTGACGCCTGTGCCGCCTGTAACCGCCCGTGCGAAAAACCCCTTTATTTCCCTGTGCTGCCCGTAACCTCCCGAAAAAATGCACGTGGAGACAATTGACTTTCCTACCCTCCCTGAAGACTCTTTGGTTCTACTATTGTTCTGTTGTTCTTGAGGACAAATGAACCAATCAGAATGGACTTTCTGAGCATATTTTTAGAGAACTTTAGGGGTCCTAGAAAGGCAGCTTTTCTTCATAAAATCGTGCGCTCGAAAAGTGCAGGTAATCATGGCGCGTTGTGGGCCAAATGTTACACTTCCAAGGTCTTGTTTTCATTCCTAACATGGAGAAATTACTGCTTTGGGTTTTAAAATAGAAAGAAAAATTACAAATCAATCTTTAGGTGGCCTCAGAATGGAAAATCAAGTCCTCAAACCTTTCTGGTGAAGACGGTTTTCTTCCCGCAGCGCCGTGAAAACATGAAGATCGGAGCACTTTCAAGTAAGTTTTGACGACAAATCACAAATTTAAAACAGCTTTTCGGATATGAGAAACAAAAATGGTAATGTACATTATTAATTCGAAGCTGAATTCAACTTTAGGAAGGATTCGTAAAGCAATGGGCGCTAAAATGACAGCAAAAGCTGTCGGTAAAACTCCAGCTCTCACAATTAATTTGAACATGCGTTCGTGCAGCAAAGCATGGCTGCGAAATTTGGAAAAAATTTAGCTTTTAAATAGGTTTCTTCGCCTCAGCTTGAAAGAAAATTTATTGTTATTGAACTTCCTATCGCATTTCTTTCATTTGGTCCCCTGTATCTGCGAATTTTAGGTTTAAAAAGCGAAGAGCAACTTCTGCGCTGGATTTCTGCATATTTAATTTACGGTGACCACGAGACAGTTTGTTTCTTTTCTTTAATTGCTTTGTTCAAATATTTTGGAGTCTTATTCAGCTACTACAAAACAATGAGTAAACAGATAGATTGGCACTAATTTAACACAGTTGAAATATGATCGATATCTAAATAATTGGCTTGTTTTTTTTTCGTCTTTTTGATTAACAACTTCCATCTCTCTTCGGTCGTAAATATATGGATTGAATTTCTTCACGCAGTGTCAACCCAAACAGTACAAGAAAGGAAATTCTGTTGTATTTGGTTTCCTTTTGTCCTCTAAAGTCAGAAGTTAATTCGTTATTTTCATATTCAATTTTCTCAGCTTTTGTTGGACATTTTGTCACGTGGTAAAGAAATGATATAATTTCTTGCCTTCTTATATCAGTTTTACACATCAAGTTAAGGTCTTTTTCTTACTATTTTTTAATATTTTGGCCCTTCATTTATTCAACTTTGAATAAACGACATCTTGAAACCTGATCTTGTGTCTGTGTTTACTGCGCATATGGTTTATTTTTGCGCTTTCGCTTGCTCTGAAATATTCCAAAAAACGCCAGGGAATCGGGTGGGTCGCGGGCAATTTCATTTAGGTGTCAATGGGTTAAAAGCTTTCAGAGATTAAAAAATGTTTAAAACAGCACATTACTGCTTTGCTTTCAAAAGATTGAGCGCTCGGCGACGAAGAGCATTCTGATGCATTCAGCTGAATTTTGATTGGTTCAGTATTGTTTTGTTGCTAACGGAATGTCATGCTTGATCAGTTTGATGAGCATGGGTCATGTAGTAAACGCACGCAATGGTCATAACTCAAACGACAGCATGTCTGCGGAGCAAAAGCGATCTGTTCTCTCGATAAAGGACAAATAAATATTTAGTTTATCTTAAGATAAAGGAGAAAAAGGAAGGAGCACTTGAATTTGGCATCAGCAAGCAACAGATCTCCAATATACGCAAGAACAAGGACAAGATCCTGAAATTCACCAACAACATCGAGACAAGTGGAGGATTGAAGCAAAAGTCGCTGAAGCTTGCGAATGACGAGTGGTTGGATCAGGCCTTGTACACCTGGTTTATTCAGCAGAGGTCGACTGGAACACCAATTTCAGGCCCGCTTCTTCAGATACACTTGAAGAAAGGTGTACTAAACAGCTAGCGATAACTATGTACAAGGTGGTCAATGATCACTTTCCATTTCGCCTCCATAACCTTTTTCAAACAACATCGCAAGTTCATACCTACAATTTGAGGAGCTCGGCTCATAATCTCTTTATTCTCAGACCACTCTCTGAGGCCGGAAAACGTAGCCTGCACTATCGAGGTGCTACACTATGGAACAGCCTCTCAACTACTAGCAAAACCCAGACCAATATTAGTGATATCAAAAAATCTCTGCTGACATAGTAATTGCTCCTTTTTTTTTTTTTTTTTTTTTTTTTTTGTATGACAAGTTGCAGTAGTTGTTTCCCGCTTTAGTATTTTGCTATCAGTATATAGTACTAGTATTAATATTAGCATAACTTGTTTATTTGTTTTAGCAGAAATAGTGCTCGTTTTAGATTACTTATGAATGGTTATTTAATATTTTAAGTTACACACGGCAACCGATCGGCCGTGTAAAATTTGATTTGAACAGATTTCGCTTCGCAGACTGTAGCATATAAGCTTAGTTGGCGTTTAATTTTATTTCACATCTTTTTCAAAAAACAGAATGTGATTTTTAGAATTTTACTGTAGTAATTAAATGCAAAAATTATTTTGAAAAACGTTTACTGTGTATTTTGTTGCATAATATTTTGTTGTCTTCGCTTGAGCTCCCTCGGCAAGGTCGTCTAGCTCTCTAACATCGAGGCATGCAAAGGGCTGTTGTTCTTCTTTCTTTTGCTTTCTTTCCACGGTTCTGAGGAAAAGAGATGGTCCGATCCCCAAGTCAAAACTTGGAAAAATTTTTTTCATTTAAATTCCTTAATATTTGTACTTACGAGTTGAACTATCCGCTTTGAAATGGTTTTAAATTGTGCCCGGAGAAACACAGAAAGCGTGACGTGACAACCATGTTTACATACTCTCATGCAAACACGCCTTTCGGCCAATCAGAGCGTGCGTACTATCTTAGTTATTTTATAATTAAGTTTGAAAAATGTGTAGACTATATATATGTCTGG
>JAHPZR010047893.1:10000-11455 GCA_019787425.1 Platygyra sinensis
TCGACCTCTGCTGAATAAACCAGGTGTACAAGGCCTGATCCAACCACTCGTCATTCGCAAGCTTCAGCGACTTTTGCTTCAATCCTCCACTTGTCTCGATGTTGTTGGTGAATTTCAGGATCTTGTCCTTGTTCTTGCGTATATTGGAGATCTGTTGCTTGCTGATGCCAAATTCAAGTGCTCCTTCCTTTTTCTCCTTTATCTTAAGATAAACTAAATATTTATTTGTCCTTTATCGAGAGAACAGATCGCTTTTGCTCCGCAGACATGCTGTCGTTTGAGTTATGACCATTGCGTGCGTTTACTACATGACCCATGCTCATCAAACTGATCAAGCATGACATTCCGTTAGCAACAAAACAATACTGAACCAATCAAAATTCAGCTGAATGCATCAGAATGCTCTTCGTCGCCGAGCGCTCAATCTTTTGAAAGCAAAGCAGTAATGTGCTGTTTTAAACATTTTTTAATCTCTGAAAGCTTTTAACCCATTGACACCTAAATGAAATTGCCCGCGACCCACCCGATTCCCTGGCGTTTTTTTGGAATATTTCAGAGCAAGCGAAAGCGCAAAAATAAACCATATGCGCAGTAAACACAGACACAAGATCAGGTTTCAAGATGTCGTTTATTCAAAGTTGAATAAATGAAGGGCCAAAATATTAAAAAATAGTAAGAAAAAGACCTTAACTTGATGTGTAAAACTGATATAAGAAGGCAAGAAATTATATCATTTCTTTACCACGTGACAAAATGTCCAACAAAAGCTGAGAAAATTGAATATGAAATAACGAATTAACTTCTGACTTTAGAGGACAAAAGGAAACCAAATACAACAGAATTTCCTTTCTTGTACTGTTTGGGTTGACACTGCGTGAAGAAATTCAATCCATATATTTACGACCGAAGAGAGATGGAAGTTGTTAATCAAAAAGACGAAAAAAAAACAAGCCAATTATTTAGATATCGATCATATTTCAACTGTGTTAAATTAGTGCCAATCTATCTGTTTACTCATTTGTTTTGTAGTAGCTGAATAAGACTCCAAAATATTTGAACAAAGCAATTAAAGAAAGAAACAAACTGTCTCGTGGTCACCGTAAATTAAATATGCAGAAATCCAGCGCAGAAGTTGCTCTTCGCTTTTTAAACCTAAAATTCGCAGATACAGGGGACCAAATGAAAGAAATGCGATAGGAAGTTCAATAACAATAAATTTTCTTTCAAGCTGAGGCGAAGAAACCTATTTAAAAGCTAAATTTTTTTCCAAATTTCGCAGCCATGCTTTGCTGCACGAACGCATGTTCAAATTAATTGTGAGAGCTGGAGTTTTACCGACAGCTTTTGCTGTCATTTTAGCGCCCATTGCTTTACGAATCCTTCCTAAAGTTGAATTCAGCTTCGAATTAATAATGTACATTACCATTTTTGTTTCTCATATCCGAAAAGCTGTTT
>JAHPZR010047895.1:0-15000 GCA_019787425.1 Platygyra sinensis
TATGGGGGTTTTTTGCGGACAAAATCTCGAACGTGAATACATCAATGTTTTGTTAAATAAATTATTGTTATACATGTACGTAATAATACAAATCAATTTTGTGTGACATGCATCGATGTTGTGTAGCTTACATCGCTTTCCTGAATCATTCGTGCGTGACCGTATACAACTAAAAGGTGCGAGATAAAACTAAAAGATGAGGAAGTGGAAATAGAAGTGACCGGAAGTCGGTTTGAAGAAGAGGCTAATATGGCGGAAATAAAACTGACCGGAAGTCGTCTACAAGAAGAGGCCAATCGCGGAAATAGAAGGCCGAACTAGTGAGATGCTCGGATTTGGCTGCCCAACATTGACGGATTATTATTTTATTCCTTTGGTAGACTACTGAAATGGCACAGAAGGAGAAAGGAACGCTGCGTCCTGTGACTCGGCCTTAACTTTTTTAGTCGCCGTTTTTTATTTTTGGCATGTAAGAGTGTTGGCTATTAAACCCTGTTTACACACACAGCTTCCGGAGCATAATAGAAGTTACTGAAAAGTTTCCCGGTGGTGGGGGCATTTCATCACCTGGAATGGACCTATGATGGGGCATTTGCACAGCTTTTCGGCCTCGGGAGGGGGAAATTTGAAAACAATATTTCCAAAAATTCAAGTGCCCAAGGGATTTCCCGGGGCACACAGTGGTCAAACGGGGCGCGCGTGCGCAGTTCCCCCCAAAACTTTCGCTTAACAAAGTCTTAAATTTTCGAAAATTTTTGCTTTCAAGCCCAAAGTTAAGACAGTCGCTGAAAAGTTAAGCTTTAAACTTCGCATATGACCAGGACATTTAGTGATGGACATCCTAAAGTCCTCCCAGCTTGTAATTTTCTCTCACAGTACTATTTTTATAACATTTTCCTACAGAAGTCTTGCAGGTTTTCTCTTCAAACTCTTACAAAGTTCGAGGCGGCGAAAACCGGAAGTGGCGGTGGATTTTTGCGTTTGACCGCTGTGTGGCCCGGGGTGATCTTTAAGCTTTGATTTTTTGACTGGTATATTATATCAGCAGTTAAAGATATTTATTTCATTGCGATAACTGATTGTTATGGATTTGTTGTGGAGGAATTCGCCAAGCTTCGCAAGGTTCTGCATCAGTCAATTGAAACCACGGCCCCCCGAGCCCCGGGACATAGCGGGGAATTTAATATTTACCCAGTGTTCAAAGTTCCCCTTATTTCCAACGTATATTTCATGTTCAAAATTCTTCTCAATAGATAGCAAACAGATGTAACGTGACTCATATGGCCAAACGGTAGATCTAACGGATTGATCTCTGGCTATAACGTGCAGCCGTAAATCACTAACAGTAAGAACGGCAAATGAAGAAATGTCAAGAACCATAGGGTCATTCATAAGTCCTAAAATCTCAGATCTCCAACCACTGCATTGTCTTCATTCGAGAAGGGAATTTCGTTTTCTCATAAAACGGCGACTGAAAAAGTTAAGGCCGAGTCGCAGGACGCAGTATTCCTTTGTCCATCTGCGTCATTTCAGTAGTCTACCAAAGGAATAAATAATCCGTCGATGTTGGGCAGCCAAATCTGAGCATCTCACTAATCCCCTTCTATTTCCGCGATTGGCCTCTTCTTCTAGACGACTTCCGGTCACTTTTATTTCCGCCATATTAGCCTCTTCTTCTAACCGATTTTCCGGTCACTTCTATTTCCGCTTCCTCATCTTTTATTTTACAGAGGGTTTCACATAACTTTTGACGAACGGGTTCCGAAGTTTGTTCGGAATTTCCAAAGTTCGCTACGAACTTGGCAATTTCATTACGTACTTGTCAATCAAATTGTGAACTTGGAAATGAAGTTGAGAATTTTACGCCGAACTTCGTTGGGAAGTTAACAAGTTCATTGCGAGAGAAGTTCGCGCCGTTTGGGGAAATTGTCTCGGAATTTCCTTAGACGTTGTGGTCACGTCAATTAGGAATTACTAGTTTTAAAATGCGTTATAATATGTTGCAACTGAATTTTCCCAGATGTTATCCGATACCTGCCTAAAAATAGATTACAATTTCTGTCGTGTTGGTTTTTTTCTCGGGTAGCTTCAGATAGAACTTCCACGCATAGTGGTTTAAAAGTACTTTACGTTTAAATATATCAGAGATAAAAAACCTTTTTATAGGACATACGTCATTCTAGAAATTGCGTGAAAAAAACAAAATATTTCACTGTCGTGTTGTTGAACTTTCGTATTTGCATTACCACTGTAAACCAGATACAAGTCGCGCCATCCGTCTGTGATGTGGAGTCCCTCTGTACCTCAAATAATTTACATTTCAGAAGTAAACATCATAAAATAAGCCTTGCTTGGTTGAGAAATGTTTTCACTTTGTTTAAATTCATGTGTAGTTACATTACCAAACCAACTACATCGAATGACGCGAACTTCGCTAGCGAGGAACTTCGCAACTTCCCAACGAAATTCGGCGTGAAATTCACAACTTCGTTTCGAAGTTCATGATTTGATTGACAACTACGTAATGAAATTGTCAAGTTCGTAGCGAACTTCGGAAATTCCGAACAAACTTCGGAACCCGTTCGTCAAAAGTTATGTGAAACCCTCTGTAAGGCGCATCTTTTAGTTGTATACGGTCACGCACGAATGATTCAGGAAAGCGATGTAAGCTACACAACATCGATGTATGTCACTCAAAATTGATGTATTCTGGACGAAATTGATTTATGTTATTTTCAAATTTGTATTATTACACATAACAATAATTTATTTAACAAAACATTGATGTATTCACGTTCGAAATTTTGTCCGCAAAAAACCCCCATAACCACGTGCACCTGTAGTCTTGGGAAGGTCTTATGCTTACTACTGTACATGTAAATAAAATGTCACTCGCCCCTACATACTGCAGTTTGCGTAATATGATACATTGTAAGTTCATCTAGGGACATGAAGCTCATTGGAGTTAAATTTCCATGTACAAAATGTACTATTTTTGAAGAATGTAGTGGAAATCAGGAAACACAAACACAAAAAATCCTTACAAATTGATAGTTAGACTTCTTTAGCTTGGGCAGTTCTTTTTCCCATATCAGACTGCATGACATTCTTTAGAGAATAAACCATCTTAAAGAACTTTGTCTGCTCAGTGACCTGGCCTTTGAATGACAGTGAGGCTGCAGGTGGCTTTGTTTTGATAAAGACCTCTCTCTTCTTTTGTTTTTAACCTCCTCTAAGCAACCAATTTACTGATAACAGAGAGGAGAATAGATGATGGTGAGAAGGTGTATAACAAAATCAAATTCCTGGATAACACAAGAGAGGGAAACTGCTTGATGAGAAGTACTGTCAGTATTTTTCCTTGAATTTCACTTATAGGAGTAAAATGTTTAAAAGATGGCAGTCTTTGCAGTTACCATAATTATGCTATGGAGGCAACATTTAGATACAAGTACATTATGGTCTAAGCTCTTGTTAACAAGAGACCACCTCCCATGAGCGACAACTTAAGCTTGACATTTTGGGTGGTCGCTTGCAGGAGGTTAGACTGCAGTGCATTTACATGAAAAAGCAGAGAGATCTGTATCAAAGCAAGGTCACCTCCAGTCTCGCTGTCATTTAAAGGCCAGGTCACCGAGCAGAGAACTGTAAAATGGTCTATTCTTTTATCCATAACAAAAATTACACATAGCTATTTCAAAATTGAAGAGCAAGAATTCTCAAGACTATCATCACATGATGTGAAATGTGGTGATGAACCATCCAACCTTAAGAGGTCTTTTGTTGTGTTTACTTGCAGGTGGTTGTACGCAGTCAAGAAACTCGACGAGGTGCAAGAGATGAGAGAGTGAGGAACTATTTTTATGGGATGAAGTTAAATTTTTATCCTCACATTTTTGAGGTCCGATTTGCAGACATAAAGATTTTCAAAATAGGGGGTTAGTAGAATATCTATTTGTTAAGTAGAAATAATAATTAGTTTTATTGTGACTTAATAGCCTTAAATGAATTGTAATTCCATTTGAAATATATTTGTATATATTCTTGTTGTTGTACAACTGAGGAGCTGAAAACAAATGTTCCATGTGAAAGTCAACAAATTTGTGTTCATTCTGTTGGCAAAAACCACACCTGTTTGGAATACTTAATATATGATTAGAAATAATTTTAAGTTTCCTAAATCATAACAAAAGTCAAAATTGTACATGGGCATGTACAGTGTATGACAGATCATTGCTACATTTTTGTAGAAAACTACTTGTTTTAAATGCCAATCAATTTAAATTATAATTATGTTCAACAAAAACATGGTACCTAACAAAATGTGAAAACCACCAATGAAAGCAGGCCCAGGTTGTTCGAAAGGTGGATAATGCTATCCAGTGAAACAAACAGTGGATAGCATAGTTTGTTTTGCCAATAATATTATCCACAGGATAGTGATTTATCCAGTGGATGACATTATCCTGCAGAAAACACACAACCAGTTTAGTTCAAGCTGCACACTGTAGTGTTTAATCAAGTGATCTAAACTTACTGTCAGTGGTTTTCTTGAAAACATTCAGCTCCAGCTGTTCCTGACTCCTGTCTTCCATTGGGAATGGCTCCAGAACAGAATGAAACCAAACTGGTTCCAGTGCAGCCGGGTAAGATATTTTTGGTATTAGCATAACAGGCATTGTTGTACTAAGAGGGTCGTGCAGTGATATTCTCGTGATGCATGATTAGCCCATTTTATTTTCCATGAAATGTGAATTCTCCGAATGGTTAGAGTGGGCTATTGAGAGTGACTTAGGCATGCGATTTGCAATATGAAGCCTTGACTTAGCCATTCGCAATTTTGCTTCCCGTTAAACACTGTTTCTAATGTACATTGTAAGAACAGGTCATTAAATAGAGGTTTGTGAACTGTGCCAGAGAACCCCCCTCCCTCTATAACCCTCAACACTGTACAAGTAATACACTGAAGGATTCAAGTGGGGCGTGAGAGCAGGACACCATAAAAAATATTAATAACTATTTTTATAAGAGGTACAACCACCCTTTTCACTGCTAACTTTTCTTATTGGCATGACAATAATCTAGCATATGAAGCAATTTTTGGAAATTCTGCAGTTTCAGCAAGAAATTGCTGCACATACACGTTGGATTTAAAAAAAATGAGAGAAGTTAATTGGGAAAAGGGGTACTAGTAATTCATGCTGTGGTGGGCATCCTTGGGTTATGATGCTTTGAGGAAGTTTGGAGAGCATTAAAGAAGCCTAAGAGTTGCTCGACAGGAAGCCAATTCCACACTGTACATGTACATGTAACCTCTTATAATCATGAGTGCTTTTCTTTTACTATATGCACAAAGAAATAATATTTTGACTCCACCGACTTTTTGTTTAATATTTAGTGTAAAAGAAAGAAAGTGCAACACTGGCAATGCAATCTAAGAGCTGCATGTACATTGTAGATCTATGGGAAGGATCAGACAAAGTCTTGTGACAGTCCACTGACAATGCTGGTTATTAACTGCTTTCCTCACAGGACGTGATTTAAAGCATTGTGTGTTAGCACTGAGTGCAGCTGAATCTTTGGAAGAAGACTTGGTCACCACAAACGCAGTAGGCTTTGTTGTTGTGTAAGTACCTCATGACTCTTATCCATTTGTTTGCACAATCATATAAATACCCAAGATAGGCAAACTGACCAAAGTTATACCCATGGGTACCTCTGCAAGTATACACATGTTACCTGCTATCAGCCCCTGCTAGTCCATCATTAACGACGAGCAAATCTTTTCCAGGCTGTGAACAGTTTCAGTCAATTAATTGTTTCCGTCTTTTCAGGAATGAGGTTGATTTAGATCGCCAGATGATGATAGTGTTATCTCCAGCTCCAAGGCCATTACCAAGAAAGTTCTTTTTGCTCAGTGATGTCAAATTTATGGACTTTAAATGATAATTAGTTGTATTTATATCACTAAACTTAAATGAGACCAGAAACCTACATTTGTAGGCATATTGTTCCAAATGATCTACTATGGTACAATATACACTTGCGTGTGAGCACTAAGATCATGAACAGAATCTTAAGCATCATATTAATTTATTTTAAAATTTCAGAAAGAGCGTATGGAAAGTGTCAGATATCATATTAGTATTATTGTAACCATCATCACAACTTATTCTCGCAGATTCAATGTCTTCATTGTACAGCATTCACTGTCCTTTATCAAGTACATTGATGGTACTTTCTAGTTTTTGTAATTTTTTTTGATTATATGAATACTGATAGTTTGCTCCATCAAAACTACTTTCTTAAAATGGGATCCACAACAAATTATTTTCGTTTTATGCCAGTTGTACTATCCAGTAACTTTGTTTCTATGAACCCTTTTTAACTTGTATGCTTTCCTTTAAATTTTATTAGTACGAGATGCATACATTTTGACTGGTGCTGAAAATTATGTAATACCTGTAAGTTGGTTTAATAGGTTGGACCTGTGCTTCTGATCAAGCATTATTAATTTGAAATAAACATGATTTCTTAATTTTATTTTGTTTTGTTATGTTACATGTTTACTGATACTCCTTGCTAATCTATTTTCGTTTAGTGTCAAGTTTCACTGAGAGTGTGTCAACATACACAGATGCAGTAAGATGTTGAAAATTAGTGCCTTTTGCCTTTGTATGTCGGCTTATGCTTATGCACCAGTGAGAACCAGCCTTTAGCTTCAAGTTTTGTTTTTATTCAGTGTGAAAGTTTGTACATTTCAGTTCTTTGCCCCAATAATGAAAATGTTTTGTCACTGTTCAGGAATTATTTTTCCCTGTTTTCACACACCTCCAAAGATTTCTTTTCCTGACACACTGCCTAATGTGAAACATGTTAATCCTCAAGTACATGAATCAGTCACTAACTACAGTACTGTAGTTAATAGTAGTCTTTTTCCACCTTATTAGGGCCTAGTGTACAGAATACTGGAGTGTGCTATTAAAAGGTGGTATAACCAGTTACTATGTGCACTGTGATTAGTTCTCCATTAGTTGTACTGTCCAGCCTCGTGAATTTAAGGTAATTTGATTTTATCAACTGGGTTGACAATGTTAATTGGCCACCGTAAAGAGATTCAAAAGCTGATGTTTCAAGCGTTAGCCCTTCATTGAAGCGAATCGAGGAATTGTGGGTTGTGTGTGGTTAAAATACAGAAAGATGGAGCTACGCTGTTGGTTGGTGCATGTGAATGTGAAAACCATCAGAATAAATTAGTTGAACATTCTTTGTTATTCTGTTGTTTTTCACGTTACCAAATTGCACAGCACCAACCAATAGGGTAGCTCCATCTTTCTGTATATAAACCACACACAACTCACAATTCCTCAATTCGCTCCGTCAAAGGGCTAATGCTCAAATGTCAGTTTTCGAATCTCTTTATGGTGGCCAATTCATGTAATCAATCCAGTTGATAAAACCAAATTACTCCCCATCAACGCAGCACCACAGTTTCTTTAGAAACATACCTCTTTACTGAAATTTAAAGCTGTTTTATTTTTTGGTTGCCAAAAATGTCTTGATGAGTGCGATAGTGGTATGATAATAATATTATTGACAGTTTTCTACACTGTTTCGGAGCTGAGCTCATAAAAATTGGTCATTTTAGCTTTGAATGATGCTTACCCATCTCTGTCAATTACAGGGTTTGAGCTGTCAATAAATTAATAAATAAAAAGATGCATTTATAGACTCGAAGAAATGACTAAAACCAATAGACCAGATTAACTGACCTACTGTACAGCCTGGAAGAATGCTAAGTAGTGCTAAAACCATTGCCAATGACACTGGACAATAAATTATAGCGCAAAAATAAACACTTCAAGCTGTGGAGCCTGGCACTAAGTGAATTATGACCATTTCAATGCTGTACACCCTAAGCATCCTTTTTTCAAACAATGTTTAGTTTTTGTATACTTTTATGGTGCAAGTCTTTCATAGACCCAACCATCCACCTCCTTTCTTTGTTAAATTCTCATCAATGTCCTCGTCTGGCTCTGGTTTACGAAACAAAATTCTGTCATGAAGCCTGCTGGATTGTCCTTGCCAGAATTCCACTTTGTCTGGAATTACTTTATAAACCACCCCTAAAAGAAACATTTGGGTGTTATGAGAATCAATATATGCCTGGAAACTAAGCACTTGCTAATGACAGTGATATTTTTTGTCAGGTGGTACATAAATACCCCCAACAATTTTCCCATTTTGACTAATCCCAAACTATAAATGTCGTGAGAAAACCTAACATTCCATTAAAAAAACTTAAAACCTTAAAATTAAATTCATCATCAGTGCCCCTTATTATGTACCAAGAAATGCTGAGACAATTTTTATTTGGAGGTTGGAAGAAAATAAGGGGTGTTCCCACTCCTGGAATGAGCTTCTATAGTTAATTATTAAAATTTTCAGAATACAGTATGTAAAGCCCCTTCTCACCAGTGTTCTGGCTTAGGAACTGGTTTCTGTTCATCAGCATATTCTTCTTTCAGTTCATTCTCCTTTGTTTCCAAAACCTTCAAATAACACAGTCGATACAACTTTCCCTTAACTCACAACCTATACCAAGTTCTCAGTAAGAGTATCTATCACACATGTAATAATGCTAAACGGTGTCGTGCTGTGCTGAATGTTTAGAATTCATGCATCATGTGCATGTCACAGTTTTCCATTTTTTTTTCTGATAAACTTATCATGAGGTTGCAGTCCTAAAAATGTTCAAGTCCACCCATTCACACCGTTTGACCAGCAGTGTAGAACACATTCTTTAATTCATAGGTCTGCAATACTTGCAAAGTGAAGGTGGGGTGGCATCATGGTTAGTGTGCTTGTCTCTAGATCGATCAGCCAACCTCGTTCCCAGGGTCTCTCATCTTACCGCCTAGGGTGAGCGAGGAGAGCTCTCTCCTCGCTCGCCCTAGGCGGTAAGATGAGAGACCCTGGGAACGAGGTTGTCGATCAGCTGGGTTCAAGCCCTGGCAGGGGACATTGTGTTTAAAATTACTCTAATAGTGTTTCTCACCATGCAGCCAGGGGTTTTATTAATGTTTTCAAAAGAAGGGCAACTGGTTTTCACATTGGACAAATCTAGTAGTCAGAAGTGAACCCGGTTTGGGGGGGGGGGGGGGGGGGTTACTTAATAAAGTTTTATACGGGGAGGCTCCGCCCCGAGGTATACTTAATAAATAAGGTGATACAGCTGTAAGGGGCGTCCGTTCAAAATATTATAATTAGACCGATTTCCCTACCCTTTTATATACCTTAACTTATGAAATCCCTGCCCTTTTATATACCTGAAGCCTGAAAAAGGTAACCCTTTTGGGCAGAGCCTCCCCATATAGGTCATTATAGGAAGTTACCCTCCTCCCAGGGAACTGAACTTCTTTGAAAGAAAAACTTTCTGCTAGATGGTCAAACCAGCTGGGCAATATTGTCTTCACAGCAAGTCAATTTGCCCAGTGCCCTACCCTTAATGAAACCCCTACCCAAGTGTATAGATGGGTACTGGGAAATTTAATCCTGGGGCGTGGCCCTGCAATGGACTAGCATGCTGTCCTGGTAGCAGTAGATTGAAATACTGTCTCCTGGTCCCTTCAAGCTACAGAAACCAAAGATAAACACCACCCTAATGGGGCTTGATTTGTGTAGAGACTATAATATGAGTGCGACAGTTGTTTACTGTTAGCTTTATATAATGACCAAATCAATGTGTGTGCTCTGATTGGTTAAGCAGCCATGGTTTATTGTGCTGGTAAACTCACAGAAAAATTGCATGCCTTCTGAATTATTGTATAAAAGCAATAGACCACAAGTTTCTATGGTTTATAAAACAATTATTCCATGAGCCCGCGTTGGATATGAAGTGATAAAATAACCAACGAGCGCGTAGCGCGAGTTGATTATAATCACTTCATATCCAACAAGGGCGAATGGAATAATTGTTTTAGTAAATCCTCAAACCGGGTTTTCCCGCCGATTTTTATTTCCACAATTTTACAAAGCGAAAAAAATTTTAAACTTGGCGCACTATTTTCCATATGACGTAAAACTCCGACTATTGGCTCATAGTCGGAGTTTTTTAGCCAATCAAATTAAATTATATTATATTATATTAGTTTCTATTTTCATTTTGTATTATACTAGTTTTTATATTGTAATTATTTCTGAGTGAGGGCCACAAGTTTATTAGCTGTGCTATTTAGTGCTACCCTCGTAAAATAAAGTCTTTATTATTATTATTATTATAAAAAGCTAGAAATGCAATAGTCGGAGCTGAGAATTTACTAAAGGCTGATAACCACTTATGATGTTGGTAGAACACTCAAAGAATAATTCGTAGATCACTCACCTGTTGTTTGTGATTTACAAATTTTTATTGTGTTGTACCAACATCCTGCATGGTTTATCAGCCTATAGTCCATAGAAACTTGTGGTCTATAACTTGCACTAACATGACGCTATGCAAATAGGGAGCATGATCTCTATACTGTTACTAACAAAACACAACATAGTAGATTATGGAAATAATTCTGTGAGTAATCATGCCCAAACAGTACCTCTCGGCTTGCAATGACTGAGCTCTGAGCACTAACAATGGCTCCTATTTGACTTCCACGAGGACGAGAATGAAAGTACTCTTCACTTTCTTTAGCAGGTATCTTCTGCACTCTTCCCTCAATTTTTATCTAATAGAAACAATACATGTTAAAAACGGCCAGAATTGACAGAAAATTCATTTGAATTGAACAACACATTTGTAGAAATGATATTTGTATTCTAGTAGGAAGCACCTTGCACACATATGTACCTGTCTGTGTAAAGGATGCCAGTAAAACAGCAAGCTGGCATATGGGTTTTCTTTCTGAAAGAAACAACAATGGTTAGAATTGAAGGGGTGTTAAGTGACGTCATGCTAAGTGAAGATCTTGAGTGTTATTTTTCCTCAAAAGTACTCGAGTCTTTGCATGTGGTTTTCAATAAAATAGAAGAAAGTCACTCTGTGTTAAATTTTTTTCACTGGTTTGCTCATTCGTTGTTTTCAAGAAATATATATTAATGCAAAAAATTCCCCATTTTCCTGTGGCAATCTTTTGGAGATCTTTTAATTTGTTGCATGAGAAAAAAATTGGAAACAAATTAAGGAAGTCTTTTGTTTTGCTGAACAATGAAATCAGCAAAGCATCACTTTAAGTGGAGCCAAAACAAGTCTTACTTGAGAAATAGAGAACATGTACCCTGTTTCTGTCAAGTTATAAAAACATGATTGGAAGTTTGGCAGAAGGAGCAATCCTGTGGGAACACAGGCCATAGGAGTGTTTCCAGAGCTTTTACAAGTTCTCCCAAACTTTTAACGAGTATTTCTATTAAACAAATAGATAATGAGCTCAAGATTCCATCGCGTGATAGTTGACAAGGGTGCAGCCTGAGTCAACTATCAGGCATAGAAATCGAGAGCGAATAATCTAATTGTTTTAGTATAAATCTACTAGTTGTTCAAAATTTTATCTAAATCCTCTTAAGATACACCGCAAAAACGCCAAGAAGTGCCATTATTTTGTTAGCAAGTGCACACTGCTATGCTGCTCACTATCTATCACAGAATGGAACTTGAGTTGCGTAGCCAGTCAGAGGGCATCATTCGTGATAGAACGCTAGTAGATTTATACTAAAACTTGATAGAAACATGAAGAACATAATAAAATTATTTTCTATTTCTTTTAGAAAACACCACAACGAAAAAAAAGGGAAACGATTTCTTTCCTTTGATCATCAAATTGTAAATTCTCTTTGCTCCTGCCATCATTACGTCAACAGCTTGTGCTACTTCTGTGTTTCTATCAAGTTATAGAAACATGATTTTCATCCAATCAGTGCACATGTTTTCTTAGGGCTGTTCTCTAAAATTGAACCGTATTGCTAACAGTGCTTTGTTGGTGCAAGTGATTAATGCATTGCAGGCTGTTCACTGTTTGACTATTAAGGGGATGGTTTGACACCACGTCAGTCAATATTTTTTTCCTAATCACTCCTGTTCTCTTTAAAACCTTGAAGCACCCATTCCAAGAACCCCTTGCTGTGGATGCTTCTAAAATTTCCTGTATTGAAGTTTTTATTTAAGACCACCTTCGATTAGAATAATAAAAGTAGTTAATGGAGCCAGTTTGAAAACAAGTACACTGTAGGCTGGGGTTCATTAAAATTACAATTAAAATTGGTATACATATTTCAAGTTTAAATCACTGGTTAGTGTCTCAAACACCTGCAAGAACCTCCTCTGGTGGTGTGTCTTGATGTGGTAAGGAGGCTTGAACTCCCTCTTGACCCCTAGAGCTATATGCTCATAGGAACTTTGCACTCCTGGAAAGTTCAACCAAGAGGGATCCGTAATCATGCTTGTATTTGAAATCAGCCTCATGCTGCGCCCTTGTCCAATTTTACAGGGAGCAGGGTTGGTGTTAGGGAGCAGGGTTGGTGTAGTGGTGAGAGCGCTCGCCTTCCACCAATGTGTCCCGGGTTCGATTCCCGGACCCGGCGTCATATGTGGGCTGAGTTTGTTGGTTCTCTACTCTGCTCCGAGAGGTTTTTCTCCGGGAACTCCGGTTTTCCCCTCTCCTCAAAAACCAACATTTGATTTGATTTGATTTATTTGATTTACAGTCTCCCCAATTAGTACAGCGCTCGTGCTCGGCTAGAATGATTTGAGACTCAAATAAAGTTATTATTATTATTATTATTTACAATTACTCACCTGATTTAATGCATGAAAGTTAGTGGTATACCAAGTGCGCCAGCTCATATGTGATATCATTTTTTTTACACACATTTGATATTATGTTTCTGACTTCATTTTGGACTCTTTAACTATACTTAAACATGCTGGTGTACACGATTACAACATCTTTGGGACTTCCTAAGATGTCTTTGGCCAGAGCTGGAAATCTTTGGTAATCTTTGAAGATTTTCAGAAAAGTTTAAGTCATCTTTGTGTGGCCTTCCGATAACTCTTGGAGAGTCTGCAGAATCTAAGGAAATGTTGTATAATACAATCGTGGGGTTTCACATATTGCAACAAAAATCATGTGGAAGTTTGAAGAAATAAAATATGTTGAAAACTATTTCACAAGTGAGTGCAGCAAATTGATCTCCATACATGTACTACCCTCTATTACAGTACCCATATTCACCAGAGTGTATATAAAAGATATGAATAGGATGAATAGTTATTTAATGTACCCAACTTTGTCAAAGTGATCATGATATCATAGCCATATCAGATAAGTGACCTGATATTGCAGGACACAAGGACAGTAGTACACTGCTCCTGATTGGCCAATACAAATTTGAGTAGGTAAGGTGGCATATCAGGGTTGTTTAGTCTCATATTGGTTATTTCTAAAATACAAACCATGGTTTGACTTAACTCACCTGACATGCCACCAACGTATAGCAATATGGTACAGTTAGTTATAGTAATGTTACACCCTGTATTCAAGTCATCAAATTATGTAAACACTCACCAATTGTTCTCCTTTTTTGCTGTTATAATTGGTAAAAAATGTGAATCCTGTATTATCGTAACCCTTCAGCAACACAACCCTTGATGTTGGACGGCAGTCACTTTAAAATAGAAAACATTCCAAAAATAATTCAAGTCTTTTTGCCGCTTAGCCGGCAACAAGGCGGACATCATAAAAGAAGCATTGCTGGTGTTACGTAACAGGAAAACTTCATTAATATGTAAAATGACGAAGGTCTTTGATATCATAAGGAAACTCAGAACTTTAATACCTTCCACAGGTTGAAAGAATCATAGCATTAGCTTCTCCGACATTGTAAGTCTTCGTGGCTTCTCTGAACCATGCATCAAACTGCATGAACGGTTCTCTTGCCACGAGGACAGACTCGTCAAAACCGACAGGAGTTTTGTAGTCTATTCTCATGGCCGCGACATCTTCTTTGCGTAGCATAGTTGAGCATACACCGAAATGACGATTTATTTCAGCAATCCTTAACACAGACTGAGTCCTTGATGTTCTCAACAACTTGAGCGAAAATGCAGTCATCTACTCCCTTATCACGACCGTCACGCAAGTTGAGGTTCTGGACGTGTCAAGCTGGATAGTAAAGGGACTGGGAGTGATAAACAAAATTTGCCCAGATCCCAGGCGTCTCACGGGCATTGAGTTTGGCTTCAGAGAAGAGGAGTGTCCATGGGGGAGACATCACCAATCAAGATATCAGAAAAACTTAAGGTGATTCCCTGGAAATATCACTTGACGTTAGATTTTTTCAATTTTTTTGTAGTTGTTCAGTTATAATGCAAGGGAGTACTTTGGGTAGCCCGCAATCACATAAATGAATATAGGGGGAAAGTTGAAAGAAATTGTGGTGCTGCGTCGGTGAGGAGTATTACAAGATAATTTGATTTTATCAACTGGGTTGATAATGTGAATTAGCCACCGTAAAACGACTCGAAAACTGACGTTTTGAGCGTTAGCCCTTCGTCGGAGCGAATCGGGGAATTGTCGGTTGTGTGTGGTTTATGTACAGAAAGATGGACCTACGTTATTGGTTTCGTTGAGACCGTGAGGTTTAAGAGTGCTAAATTTTTGTTCTAGAGTTTTGCGGATTTCCGTGCTTCCTTGATGTAGAGAAAGGCAGCAGACTGCCATATGTTGCTAAGAATGATTGGGGACTGGAGATTTAAGTGTCTCGCGACCGGTTTAGATGCGTTTTTGCCGTCTTTCCGCTACGTCAAAAAGGTGTTCACGAAATCGGTTGCCTAGTCGTCTCCCTTTTCGCAGACTGTACAACTTTTTGTAGTGTAAGTTATGCAGTAGATGACATTGGCTGAGGTACAGGTAAATGATCAATGATCTTCATTAATTGCTTGGGTCCTGATATTTTCTCAACGTTGCGAATGAAAGGACATGTTTTGCATCGTGCGCGTGAGCATTTAAAAGT
>JAHPZR010047895.1:20000-22500 GCA_019787425.1 Platygyra sinensis
TGAAGTAACAAAGGTCTGAAGGTCACACTAGTCGCTTTGATTGGTGGATTTCGATCCGATCTGTAGATAACACGCAAGACTGACGGAAATTTTGGAAACGTTTCTCCGGGTGTTTTGTTTTCCAAAGTCGCGTGTTAGCGAAAAACGGTGGTAAATAGCTATGTTTCGTTTATCATCCTCTCTTCTACATGAACTGTTTTGTAAAGTTAAAAGAGTTTCAAATTCAAGCGGAAAATACATAACTTCTCCAGTATCCACTTTTTTCTAGTGCCAGTGAATGGCGACCGAAAACACTTCCCAAACATTTTACTTGGTTTCAAAGGGGAATTAAGAAATATGGGACTGGCCTGAACTCAACTGGAACTGTAAATCAGTTAATAATTTCAACAATAAGTTGAAACAACGTTTTTCTTTTTGAACGAACATTTAGTTAATGCCAAGTTAATTTCAAATGTCTAGACAATTTTTGCAAGTTCCCAGTTCCCGCCGTGTCGTCGGGAGCTTAACAGACGAACATCGCGGACGGAACGGCAAACGACAAACAGCCAGCCGACGTTCAGCGTTCGGCGTTTTCGCGGTGCTTAATCTAACTAATGTTCCTGCCACGAGAACATAAAATTTATATCTTCCAGCTAACGTGTTAATATTCTTTTTATTATATAAACATACTGCTGACGGCACCTTTCGAAGATTTTTCAAAATTTTTCCGAAGGCCAGACGAACGTTCCCGAACATTTCCCGAGAATTTCCGAAGATGTCCGAAGATTGCCGAAGACTTTCGAGGAAGACCCGAAGATGTTTCGATGATACACCAACGAATTTAGGTACAAGTTAAGAGACAAACTTGATATCAATGAAATTATCGATAAACTCACGCATGAGATTATGGAAAATAAACCACTCGGGTCCCGGATGTAGTTTTTATGAATTTTACGAGTGGTATATTTTCCAGTAAAACACTCGTGTTTTAATGAATAAATACTTTTATTAAAAACTGGATCATTGGATAATGCAATTCGAGAGTTTTCATTGGCTTAGCCATCATGGTATATGAGCCATTATACCATGATCTACAAAAATGGCGAGCGTATGCGTGATTTTTTGGCCTTTTTGTTTTTATTGTTGTCTAGTTTTTTATATTTTGGGGCGTTTCTAATAAAACAATTATTCCACTCGCGCTTGTTGGATATGAGATGATTATAGCCACTCGGCGCTACGCGCCTCGTTGGCTATCTATCATCTCATATCCAACGCGCGCTCATGGAATAATTGTTAATTATCTTTGTTTTTTTCGGCTTGTGAGCGGGCGGAATTCAACAAATCCTGCAATCTGATTGGTTCCTGGAGCGGGCGGAATTTTCTCATACGGACCGCTGCAGTGGGCGGAATCCGTCGAGTTGATCCATTTTCGTGGATTGAATATATGTTATTGGCCGGCTGGGAGGTCCGTATAGGGAAAAACTGTGACCGAGGTTTTTAAAAATGCTGGCCGAGGCCGCAGGCCGAGGGCAGCATTTTCAAGCCCCGAGGTCACAGTTTTTCCCTATACGGACCGACCCTCAGCCGGCCAATAACATTTTTATCTTTTTTTTCTTGCCGTAAACTGGCTTACAAGTGCGTTTGTTTACGCAACTTTGCCATTGAATCGGCTTACGCGCCGTCTACAAAACCATTCGCAAAAAATCTAACGAGCGAAAGAACGAGTAAATCAGATACTATACGAAGGAAGATGTATTAAAGAACAGATTTATTTCGAACTACTTTATGTTAGTGCATTTAGTTCCCTAGTTAAGGTCTCCAAAATTGTTTTCCAGGTGTGAAATTTTGTTCAAATTTTGAAGTTGTACTACAAAAACAGTTTTTGTCGATCATTGCGAACCACTCGACTGAATTAGACTTTTCTACCGTAAATTGAATAGCGGATAGCGAGGAAAATTCGTTAAGTGTACTCCACAGTAATTCTCTGAAGTACAGCAACGATTACAGAGGGAAACTCAACTGAAATTGACTCAGTTTTTACTTAAAATTGCACAAAGAGACACACGGGATCACGCGCCATTACAGCGCCGAGCAACAAACAACCAAACAAACTCTCACAACTTCAAAAACTTCAATTGAATTTACTTACAGTAACTTTCCTTGCCATCTAAGGGTGAATAGAGGTAAACTTGCGCTGATTAATCGTCTTTGGAAGTGAAAAAAGGGCGAAAGATTGACGATAACCGCTAATTCATTCACGAATATAGATCAACTCGATGGATTCCGCCCGCTGTAGCGGTCCGTATGAGAGAATTCCGCCGCTCCAGGAACCAATCAGATTGCAGGATTTGTTGAATTCCGCCCGCTCACGAGCCGAAAAAAAGATTAAATTAGCGGTTGTCGTCAATCTTTCGCCCCCTTTTACATTTTCCATCGACGATTATCCAACGCAATTTATTTTCTGTTCACACTTTAGATGGCAAGGGAAAGTCACCGTAAGTAAATTCAATTAAGATTTTTG
>JAHPZR010047895.1:27500-35000 GCA_019787425.1 Platygyra sinensis
TCTATTTCTTTTAGAAAACACCACGACGAGAAAAAGGAAACAACTTGTTAACTTTGGATATCGAAAATGTAAATTCTCTTTGCTCGCGCCATCACTACGTCAACAAGCGCGCGCTAGTTTCTGTGTCTCCATCGAGTTATACAAACCCGATTTTTTTCAACCAAATCAGCGCGGCCGTGCTTTTCTTAGGACTGTTTTTCTAATATTTCTGTTTATTATATAAAACATACTTATGACCACGTTTGTTGACGATTTTCCGAAGATTGCCGGACCACTTTCCGAAGATTCCCGAACATTTTCAAAATTTCCGAAGGGCCAGTGTGAAACGTTTCCGACATGCTCCGAACATTTTCGAAGATTCCCGGAGGAAGAACCGATGATGTCGATCATACAGCAAACTCATCTGAGTACTGTCTAAAGCGGCCTGCACACGCAAACTAAAGTTGGCAAACTCGTGTTGGCAACACTCAAGTTGATGTGTGTGAACGGTAGCAAACAAGTTGGCAAACTGTTGAGCGATAAATAGAAAACATTGCCTCTATTCTATCGCCACCTTTTCGCCAACATTTTTGCGTAGTTGGTACAACGCGTATCTGGACGTCGGTGACCGGTTGGCCAACAGGTGTTGGTAATTTTCAACCAGTCAAAGGCGGCGAAGCTCTATTCACGTGATTTATTTGCGTGGACACTCACAAAAATGGGGGACGGCGAGTCAACACTGTTACAAATTTAATATCAAAGCGGTGCACAATTGTCCGGCTGTTCGGGACGTGTTCATCTTTAGCCTACAAAGATACTAAAAACAACACAAAACCAAAAAACGGAGAGGAGCGCGCTGACAAAAAACTTGGTTTCGTCCCAGACTTTTCGAATTTCTCCCCCGCTTTCTGGTTCTTCTCTTCCTTATCATGTCGGTTTTCACTGTGTTTTGTTGTAACGTTTTTTTTTTTGGGAAAATTCGAAACTGCACTAAAAGACGGCCATGTTGGGAAATTGCCGTGTTTGTTATTTGCCACCAGTTTGACGTTGTGAAGGAACGAGTGTGGAAAACTTTTTGAAGTTTTCCAACACGAGTTTGCAACTTAAGTTTGCACCGTGTGAAGGCTAGCTTAAGAGATTATGTAGCTAAATAATGGTGATCATGTTATCTTACGTGTCAAGATTGCATGCACGCCGCTGAAAGCTCACTGGTATTTCACTGTGTTATATAATAAAAACAGAATTACAGCGCCATTACCCAGCGCCGAGCTGCAAACAGCCAAAACAAACCTCTCACAACTTAAAAAATCTTAATTGAATTACTTACGGTGACTTCCTTGCCATCTAAAGGTGAACAGAAATAAATTGCGTTGACTAATCGTCGATGGAATGTAAAAGGGCAAAAGATGACGAACAACGCTGATTATCTTTTTTTCGGCTGCGCTGAAAGCGGGCGGCATCACACAATTCCTGCAATCTGATTGGTTCCTGGAGCGGGCGGAATTCTCTCATACGGACCGCTACAGCGGGCGGAATCCATCGAGTTGATCTATTTTCGTGAATGAATTAGCGGTTATCGTCAATCTTTCGCCCTTTTTTCACTTCCAAAGACGATTAATTCAGCGCAAGTTTACCTCTCATTCACCCTTAGATGGCAAGGAAAGTTACTGTAAGTAAATTCAATTGAAGTTTTTGAAGTTGTGGAGAGTTTGTTTGGTTGTTTGTTGCTCGGCGCTGTAATGGCGCGTAATCCCGTGTGTCTCTTTGTGCAATTTAAGTAAAAACTGAGTCAATTTCAGTCGAGTTTCCCTCTGTAATCGTTGCTGTACTTCAGAGAATTACTGTGGAGTACACTTAACGAATTTCCTCGCTATCTGCTACTCAATTTACGGTAGAAAAGTCTAATTCAGTCGAGTGGTTCGCAATGATCGACAAAAACTGTTTTTGTAGTACAACTTCAAACTTTGAACAAAATTTCACACCTGAGAAAACAATTTTGGAGACCTTACTAGGGAACTAAATGCACTAACATAAAGTAGTTCGAAATAAATTCGTTCTTTAATACATCTTCTTCGTATAGTATCTGATTTACTCGTTCTTTCGCTCGTTAGATTTTTGGAATGGTTTGTAGAGGAGCGTAAGACGATGCAATGCAAAGTTGCGTTAAACAACGAACTTGTAAGCCCCCCCCCCCCCCCCCCCCCCCCCCCCCCCCCCCCCCCCCCCCCCCCCCCCCCCCCCCTCTCCCCCTCCCTCCCCCCCCCTCCCCCCCCCCCCCCCCCCTTCCCCCCCCCCCCCCCCCCTCTCTTTCCCCCCCCCCCCCCCCCCCCCCCCCCCTGTTACGGCAAGAAAAAAAAAAGATAAAATGTTATTGGCCGGTGAGGGTCGTCCGCTATAGGGAAAAAAACTGTTGACCTCGGGCACTCTGAAAACGCTTGCCTCGGCCTGCGGCCTCGGCCAAACATTTAAACAACCTCGGTCAAGTTTTTTCCCTATACGGACCTCCCAGCCGGCCCAATAAACATATATTCAATCCACGAAAATGGATCAACTCACATCGGATTCCGCCCACTGCAGCGGTCCCGTATGAGAAAATTCCGCCGCTCCAGGAACAATCAGATTGCAGGATTTGTGAATTCCGCCCGAATCACAAGACGAAAAAAAAAGATAATAACAATTATTCCATGAGCGCGCGTTGTATATGAGATGATAGATAGCCAACGAGGCGCGTAGCGCCGAGTTGGCTATAATCATCTCATATCCAACAAGCGCGAGTGGAATAATTGTTTTATTAAAAACGCCCCCAAAATATAGAAAACTAGACTACAATAAAAACAAAAAGGCCACAAAAATCACGCATACGCTCGCCATTTTTGTAGATCATGGTATAATGGCTCATATACCATGATCGGCTTAGCCAATGAAAACTCTCGAATTGCATTATCCAATGATCCAGTTTTTTAATAAATATTTATTATATAAACACGAGTGTTTTACTGGAAAATATACCACTCGTAAAATTCATAAAAACTACATCCTGAGACCCGAGTGCGTTTATTTTCCATAATTCTCCACGTGAAGTTTATCGAGAATTTCATATATTGATATCAAGTTTGTCTCTTAAACCTGTACAGCTAAATTTCGTTGGGGGTATCATCGAAACATGTCGGGTCTTTCATCAAAAGTCTTCGGCCAATCTTTGGAAAATCTTCGAAATCTTCGGAATTCTCGGAAAATGTTCGGGAACGTTCGTATGGCCTTCGAAAAATTTTGGAAAAATCTTCGAAAGGGTGCCGTAAGCAGTATGTTTATATAATAAAAAGAATATTAACACGTTAGCTGGAAGATATAAATTTTATGTTCCGTGGGCAGGACATTAGTTTGGTTAGATTTAAGCACCGCGCCAAAACGCCGAACGCTGCAACGTCGGCTGGCTGTTTGTCGTTTGCCAGTTCCGTCGGATGTTCGTCTGTTTAAGCTTTCCGACGGACACGGCGGAACTGGCCAAACGACAAACAAGCCAAGCCGACGGTTCAGCGTTCGGCGTTTTCGCGGTGCTTAAGCTAAATAATGTTCCTGCCACGCGAACATAACAATTTATATCTTCCAGCTAAACGTGTTATATATTCTTTTATTATATAAACATTAACTGCTGACGGCACCTTTCGAAGATTTTTTCAAAATTTTTACGAAGGCCAGACGAAACGTTCCCGAACATTTCCGAGAATTGTCGAAGATTGTCCGAAGATTGCCGCAGACTTTCGAGGAAGACCCGAAGATGTGTTCGATGATACACCAACGAATTTAGGTACAAAGTTAAGAGACAAACTTGATACAATGAAATTTCGATAAACTCCCGCATGAGAATGGAAAAAACCACTCGGGTCCCGGAAATGTAGTTTTTATGAATTTACGAGGGTATATGTTCCAGTAAAACACTCGGTTTCAATGAATAAATACTTTTATTAAAAAACTGGATCATTGGATAATGCAATTCGAGAGTTTTCATTGGCTAAGCCATCATGGTATAGAGCCATTATACCATGATCTACAAAAATGGCGAGCGTATGCGTGATTTTTTGGGCCTTTTTGTTTTATTGTAGTCTAGTTTTCTATATTTTGGGGGCGTTCTTTAATAAAAACAATTATTCCACTCGCGCGTGTTGGATATGAGATGATTATAGCCAACTCGGCGCTACGCCGCCTCGTTGGCTATCTATCATCTCATATCCAACGCGCGCTCATGGAAAATAATTGTGTAATTATCTTTTTTCGGCTTGTGAGCGGGCGGAATTCAAAACAAATCCTGCAATTGATTGGTTCCTGGAGCAGGGCGGAATTTTCTCATACGGACCGCTGCAGTGCGGCGAATCGTCGAGTTGATCCATTTTCGTGGATTGAATATATGTTATGGCCGGCTGGGAGGGTCCCGTTATAGGGAAAAAACTTGGACCGAGGTTCTTGAAAATGTTGGCCGGATCCTGGCCGCAGGCCGAGGGCAAGCATTTTCAAGCCCGAGGTCACAGTTTTTTTCCCTATACGGACCGGACCTCAGCCGGCCAAATAACATTTTTTATCTTTTTTATTTTTTTCTTGCCGTTAGACTGGCTTACCAAGTGCGTATCTGTTTTTACGCAACTTTGCATTGAAATCGGCTTACGCGCCGTCTACAAACCATTCGCAAAAATCTAACGAGCGCAAAGACGAGTAAATCAGATACTATACGAAGGAAAGATGTATCAAAGAACAGATTTATTTCGAACTACTTTATGTTAGTGCATTTAGTTCCCTAGTTAAGGTCTCCAAAATGTTTTCAGGTGTGAAATATTGTTCAATTTTGAAGTTGTTACTACAAAACAGTTTTTGTCGATCATGTGCGAACCACTCGACTGAATTAGACTTTCTTACGTAATTGAATAGCAGATAGCGAGGAAATCGTTAAGTGTACTCCACAGTAATTCTCTGAAGTACAGCAACGATTACAGAGGAACTCCACTGACAATGATCAGTTATTTTACTTAAAATTGCACAAAGAGACACACGGGATTACGCGCCATTACAGGCCGAGCAACAAACAACCAAACCAAACTATCACAACTTCAAAACTTCAATTGAATTTTACTTACAGTAACTTTCCTTGCCATCTAAGGGTGAATAGATGGTAAACTTGCGCTGACTTAATCGTCTTTGGAGTTTCCCCTCCCTCCCTTCTTTCCATTCCCCAGGTGAAAAAAGAGCGAAAAAGATTGACCCCCCCCCCGATAAACCGCTAATTCATTCACGAAATGAGATCAACTCGAATGGAATTCCGCCCGCTTGTAGCGCGTACCGTTTGAGAGAATTCCGCCCGCTCCAGGAACCAATCAGGATTTGCAGGGTTGTTGAATTCCGCCCGCTCACGAGCGAAAAACGATAATTAGCGGTTGTCGTCCAATCTTTCGCCCCTTCTACATTTCCATCCACAATTAATCAACGCAATTTATTTCTATTCACCTTTAGATGGCAAGGAAAGTCACGGCGTAAGTAAATTCAATTAAGATTTTAGAAGTTGTGAGAGTTTGTTTGGGCGGTTTGCAGCTCGGCGCTGTAATGGCGCGTAATACTGTTTATTATATAACCAGTGAAATACCAAGTGAGCGTTCGCGCGTGCATGATATCTGACACGTGAAGATAAAATGATCACATTACTTTAGGCTTTACAGAATCTCCTAAGCAGCCTTCACACCGGAAAACTTAAGGTTGGCAAACTGTGTAGGGAAAAGGAAAACTTCAAAAAAAGGTAGCAAAACTCGTTCCTTCACACGAAAAACCATCAAACACGGCAATTACCAACATGGCCGTTTTTAGTGAGTTTCAAGTCACGTACAACAGTGGATAAACAGAAGATAAGAAGAGAAGAATACAGAAAAGGCGGTGGAGAATTAGAAAAGTTGGACAAAATCAAGTTTGTCAGCGCGCTCCTACCTTTTGTTGTGTTGTGTTTAGTATCTTTGTAGCCTATAGATGAAACGTCCCGAAAAGCCGCGACAATTGGAACCGCTTTGATATTCTACTTAAAAGTCTAACTCGCGTCCCCATTTTGTGAAGTGTCACCGAAAATAAATCACGTGAATAGAGCTCGTTTTGATTGGTTGAAAATTACCAACACATGTTGGCCAACCGTTCACACGTCAGATACGAGTTTACCAACACGAAAAAGTTGGCGAAAAAGTGGCGAGAATAGAGGCACGTTCTATTTGTCGCCAACAGTTTGCCAACTTGTTTGCCGACTGTTTTGTGCCGTTCACACACATTCAACTTGAGTTTGCCAACACGAGTTTGCCAACTTTAGTTTGCCGTGTGAAGGCCGCTTAGACAGTACTCAGATGAGTTGCTGATGATCGAAACATCATCGGTTCTTCTCGGGGAATCTTCGAAAAGTTCGGAGAAGGTTTCATGGAAACGTTCACCGGCCTCGGAACAATTTGGAAAATGTTCGGGAATCTCGGAAAAGTGGTCGAAATCTCGGAAAATCGTCAAAAAACGTGTCATAAGTATGTTATATAATAAAAAGAATTTAGAAAACAGTCCTTAGAAAGCACGCGCGCTGCTGTGGTTAAGAAAATTTTTTTCGGTTTTGTTTGTATAACTCGATGGAGACACAGAACTAGCGCGCGCTTGTTTTTGACGTAGTGGATGGCGCTGAGCAAAGAGACTTTACTTTTCGATAATCCATAGCTGAACAAGTTGTTTTTCCCTTGTTCTCGTCCGTGGTGTTTTCTAAAAAGACATAGAAAACATGTACATCGTGTTTGATCGAGTTATTACACAAACACTCCGTGAAAGTTTGGGAGAACTCGAAAAAGCTGTGGAAACACTCGCCTGCGGCTCGTGTTCCCACAGGCATTTCTCGTTCTCCCAAACTTCCACTCGTGTTTGTATAACTCGATACAAAACACGGTACATGTTTTTATTTCTTAAATACATGACCGCTTTGTGGATACAAATTTTATCTTCTCGTGTTTAACTCGATATCGAGATATAGGAGCTAAAAACATCGAAGATAAAATTCGTATCCACGCGCCCGCCATGTACAATTCTAAGTAGTAAAAAACTGAAGCAAGTTCAGGTCGAGTTGTCCTCTCTGATCGTTGCTGTACTTGTGAGAGATGTCTGTTGGAGTACACCTGAAGACCGAATTCCTCCGCTGAAATAGGCCACTCAACTTTATTTACGGTAGGAAAAGTCCTGATTTCGAGTGAGTCGGCAATCGACTGACAGACAACTTCGCAAGAAAGTTACACCGAGGAAAACGGCTTTTAAGAGAACTTAACTGGTGACTTTAATGCAACTAACCTAAAGTAGTTCGAAAAAATATCTGTTCTTTAATACATCTTTTCTTGTCTGCAACTGAGCTTCTCCCCGCTGCTCGTCGTTAGATTTTTGCGAATTGGTTTGTAAACGAGCGTAAGTCAATTTAAAGGGGCCTTCAGTCCCGGCATCTTGAGTTATTTTGAACATCGAAAAAATAACCGTTAAATT
>JAHPZR010047895.1:37500-42500 GCA_019787425.1 Platygyra sinensis
CTCTTAAAAAGTGTTTTCTCGGGTAACATTTCTTGCGAAGTTTCTGTCAGTCGTTGCGAATCACTCGAAATCAGACTTTTCTACCGTAAATAAAGTTGAGTAGCCTTTAGCGAGGAAATTCGTCAGGTGTACTCAACCAGTACTTCTCTCAAAAGTACAGCAACGATCAGACGAGGTAAACTCGACTGAAATTGATTCAGTTTTACTTAGAATTGTACATGGCGGCGCGTGGATACGAATTTTATCTTCGAGTGTTTAGCTCGATATCTCGATATCGAGTTAAACACGAGAAGATAAAATTTGTATCCACCAAGCTGCGGTCATGTAATTTAAGAAATAGAAAAACATGTACCGTGTTTCTCTATCGAGTTATAACAAACACGAGTGGAAGTTTGGAGAACGAGAAATGCTGTGGGAACACGAGCCGCAGGCGAGTGTTTCCACAGCTCTTTTTCGAGTTCTCCCAAACTTTCACGAGTGTTTGGTATAACTCGATAGAAACACGATGTACATGTTTTCTATTTCTTTTAGAAAACACCACGACGAGAAAAAGGAAAACAACTTGTTAACTTTGATTATCGAAATGTAAATTCTCTTTGCTCGCGCCATCACTACGTCAACAAGCGCGCGCTAGTTCTGTGGTCTCCATCGAGTTATACAAACACTGATTTTCAACCAATCAGCGCGCTGTGCTTTCTTAGGACTGTTTTCTAAATTCTGTTTATTATATAAACATACTTTATGACCACGTTTTTTTGACGATTTTTCCGAAGATTTCCGACCACTTTCCGAAGATTCCCGAACATTTTGCCAAAATTGTTCCGAAGTCCAGGTGAACGTTTCCGAACATTTCTCCGAACATTTTCCGAAGATTCCCGAGGAAGAACCGATGATGTTTCGATCAAATACAGCAACTCATCTGAGTACTTTCTAAAGCGGCCTTCACACGCAAACTAAAGTTGGCAAACTCGTGTTGGCAAACTCAAGTTGATGTGTTGTGAACGGTAGGGCAAAACAAGTTGGCAAAAACTGTTGGCGGATAAATAGAACTTGCCTCTATTCTCGCCCCTTTTTCGCCAACTTTTTCGTGTTGGTAAAACTCGTATCTGACGGTGTTGAACGGTTGGCCAACATGTGTTGGTAATTTTCAACCAATCCAAAGGCGGCGAGCTCTATTCACGTGATTTATTTGCGTGACACTTCACAAAATGGGGGGGACGCGAGCACCGTTTTTAATATTAAAGCGGTTCACAATTGTGCCGGCTTTCGGGGACGGTTGCTCAATCATATAGGCTACAAAGATAACTAAAAACGAACAAAACAAAACGGAGGAAGCGCGCTGACAAACTTGGTTTCGTCCCAGGACTTTTCGAATTCTCCACCGCTTTCTGGTTCTTTCTCTTCTTATCATCGGTTTCACTGTTGTACGTGATTGAAACTGCACTAAAAAGCGGCCATGTTGGAAATTGCACGTGTTTGTTATTTGCACACCAGTTTGACGTGTGAAGGAAACGAGTTTGGCAACTTTTGAGTTTTCCCAACACGAGTTTGCCAACTTAAGTTGCCGTGTGAAGGCTGGCTTAAGAGATTATGTAGCTAAAGTAATGGTGATCATGTTATCTTCACGTGTCAAGATATCATGCACGCGCGAAAGCGTCACTTGGTATTTTCACTGTGTTATATAATAAACAGACATTACGCGCCATTACAGCGCCGAGCTGCAAACCGCCAAAACAAAACTCTCACAACTTCAAAAACTTAATCTTAATTGAATTTACTTACGGTGACTTTCCTTGCATACTAAAGGTGAACAGAAATATAATTGCGTTGACGATAATCGTCGATGGAAAATGTAAAACAGGGGCGAAAGATTGACGACAACCGCTAATTATCTTTTTTTCGGCTCGTGAGCGGGCGGAATTCAACAAATCCGGCAATCTGATTGGTTCCTGGAGCGGGCGGAATTCTCTCATACGGACCGCTACAGCGGGCGGAATCCATCGAGTTGATCTATTTTCGTGAATGAATTAGCGGTTATCGTCAATCTTTCGCCCTTTTTTCACTTCCAAAGACGATTAATCAGCGCAAGTTTACCTCTATTCACCCTTAGATGGCAAGGAAATGTTACTGTAAGTAAATTCAATTGAAGTTTTTGAAGTTGTGAGAGTTTGTTTGGTTGTTTGTTGCTCGGCGCTGTAATGGCGCGTAATCCCGTGTGTCTCTTTGTGCAATTTTAAGTAAAAACTGAGTCAATTTCAGTCGAGTTTCCCTCTGTAATCGTTGCTGTACTTCAGAGAATTACTGTGGAGTACACTTAACGAATTTCCTCGCTATCTGCTATTCAATTTACGGTAGAAAAGTCTAATTCAGTCGAGTGGTTCGCAATGATCGACAAAAACTGTTTTTTGTAGTACAACTTCAAAATTTGAACAAAATTTCACACCTGGAAAACAATTTTGGAGACCTTAACTAGGGAACTAAATGCACTAACATAAAGTAGTTCGAAATAAATCTGTTCTTTATACATCTTCCTTCGTATAGTATCTGATTTACTCGTTCTTTCGCTCGTTAGATTTTTTGCGAATGGTTTGTAGACGGCGCGTAAGCCGATTCAATGGCAAAGTTGCGTAAACAAACGCACTTGTAAGCCAGTTTACGGCAAGAAAAAAAAGATAAAAATGTTATTGGCCGGCTGAGGGTCGGTCCGTATAGGGAAAAACTGTGACCTCGGGCTTGAAAATGCTGCCCTCGGCCTGCGGCCGACGATCGGCCAGCTTTTTAAAAACCTCGGGTCCACAGTTTTTTCCCCTATACGGACTCCTCCAGCCGGCCCACACATCCCAAAACATATATTCAATCCACGAAAATGGATCAAACTCGACGTGATGTCCGCACCACTGTGACAGCAGGTCGCGATATGTCGAGGAACAATTCCGCCCGGCATCCACGCTGCAACCAATCAGATGCAGGATTTTGTTGAATTCCGCCCCAGCTCACAAGCCGAAAAAATCAAAGATAATTAACGGAATTATTCCCCCATGAGCGCGGGGCGTTTGGGATAGAGCGATGATACCCAGATAAGTCCAACGAGGAGCGTTCCGTAGCGCACGAGTGGCATATATCATCTCGCATATCCCAACAAGCGCGTAGTAGTGGAATAATTGTTTTAAATAAAAACGCCCCAAAATATAAAAAACTAGACAACAATAAAAACAAAAAGGCCCCAAAAATCACGCATACGCTCGCCATTTTTGATTAGATCATGGTATAATGGCTCATATACCATGATGGCTAAGCCAATGAAAACTCTCGAATTGCATATCCAATGATCCAGTTTTTAATAAAAGTATTTAGTTCATTTAAAACACGAGTGAATGTATACTGGAAAATATACCACTTGTAAAATTCATAAAAACTACATCCGGGACCCGAGTGTTTTATTTTCCATAATTTCACACGTGAGTTTATCAATAATTTCATTGTTATCAAGTTTGTCTCTTAAATTGTACTTAAATTCATTGGTGTATCATCGAAACATCTTCGGGTCTTCCTCGAAAGTCTTTGCCAATCTTTGGAAATCTTCGGACATCTTCGGAAATTTCTGCGGGACAATGTTCGGGAACGTTTCGGGTCCCTGGCCTTCCCGGCAGCAAAAATTTTTGAAACAAATCTTCCCCGACAAGGTGCTTGCCGTCGTGCACGCACGTATGTTTATATGAATAAAAAAGAGAATAGTTAACACGTTTAGCTGGAAGAAGATCATAATTTTTTATGTTTCCCCGTGGACGAGGAACATTAGTTCAGATTAAAGCTCCGCATGGGCCGGGCGAAAACGCCGAACGCTGAACGTCGGCTGGTCTGTTTGTCGTTTGCCGTTCCGGTCCGCACGAGGTTCGATCGTGTTAAGCTTCGCCGACGACGACCGGGGCCGGGAACTGGGAAACTTGCAAAAAGTGTCTAGGACATTTTTGAAATTAAACGTTGGCTAACTAAATGTTCGTTCAAAAAGAAACTTTGTTTCAACCTATTGTTGAAATTATTAACTGAATTACAGTTCCAGTTGAGTTCAGGCCAGTCCCATATTTCTTAATTCCCCTTTTAAACTAAGTAAATGTTTGGCAAGTGTTCTCGGTCGCCATCCACTGCACTAGAAAAAGTGGATACGGAGAAGTTATGTATTTTCCGCTTGAATTTGAAACTCTTTTTGCTTTACAAACAGTTTATGTAGAAGAAGGATGATAAACGAAACATAGCTATTTACCACCGTTTTTCGCTAGACACGCGACTTTGGAAAAACAAAACACCCGCCGAGGAAACGTGGGGTTTCCAGGCCAAATTTTCCGTCAGTCTTGCGTTGTTATCATACAGATCGGATCGAAATCCACCAATCAAAGCCGACTAGTGTCTGACCTTCGCAGGACCTTGCGTTACGTGGCCTTCATGCGAGCGGGCACTGGGATTGGGTGGATTTTCGATACCGGATCTGTCGCTAACATGTATAAAATTGTACCGGAAATTTTGGAAACCTGTTTTTTTTGTTTTGTTTTGTTTTGTTTGTTTTTTTTTCTCCGCTGGGTGTTATGTTTTTCGAATCGCTCGCGTCTCAACGACAAACGGGTGGTAAAGCAAGCGATCAAAATGTTAGAAATAGTTCGTAACAACCAAGGGCCGTTGCAAATACTCACGTGATTTCGCGTTAGTTCTCAAACCCGGGAAAAATGTGCCTACGCTCGAGTAGAAGAAACGGCTGGCCGTGCAAACGGCAAACGCGGGAGGACATGATCAGGGGTCACGTTGACCTCTCGTTCTGCCCGTTCGCGGGAAAAAAACAAAACCTTTTCTTGGCTGGCCTCGAAACTCGTGAGATAAACTGTTATACTCGCCACCTCGAACCATAAAATTCATATCTTCTCCGCCACCGTTGTAATAATACCTCTATATGTATTTTTCAGCTCATGAGACTATGAAAGTTTATAAGTCTTGGAGGGTCAAACCTTGAT